>VOQJ01013398.1:13968-26950 GCA_015052665.1 Apistogramma diplotaenia | reverse complement strand
TATACCCTATTGTGCATTTAATCATCACTTATTAATAATCCCTCTCTCTCTTCCGCAGCATGTCTTTTGCCCTGTCTCTCTCTCCTCAGCCCCAACTGGTCGCGGCAGATGACTGCCCCTCCCTGAGCCTGGTTCTGCTGGAGGTTTCTTCCTGTTATAAGGGAGTTTTTCCTTTCCACTGTCGCCAAGTGCTTGCTCATAGGGGGTCGTTTTGATTGTTAGGTTTACTCTGTAATTATTGTAAGGTCTTTACCTTACACTGATATCACCGTAGAATTTCACAGTCGTCATATCCCTACTTGTGAGTGTAGTTTTTAACAGTAAATAACTGGAATTAATTTACAGTAAGGTCACTAAATTACAGTACAATATTATCAACCATACTATCAGCATTTTACTGTAAGAAAGCTAGTATGGAAGGAGGAAGTGACCCAGGCAAGGTTCACAAGCCTGCATTTCTCTCAGAAGTGAGTAGAATTTTGCAGAAATCTGAAAGGGTGTCACAAACTGAGCTATGAATATTGATGGCTGAGGATGATGTGAGTACACAACAGACTAAGTTCAACATATACTGCAGATAAACAAAACTCTAAAGAGAAGAATTCTAGACTTGGAAACAAGGTTTTGAATAAATAAGTTGCAAACTTCCTGGGAGCTGTGGGATCAGACCCATCTCTAGAAAAACGGAATGCTTATGATTGACAGCTGAATTGTTCTGGTGAGGGCACTGTTTTTGAATGGAGGATTGATATTTAGACAGAGATGACAGAAAATGCATTCGACGTCATTTCTTTAGTTGGAAACCGTATCCAAGTCCAGATTCTGATTCAGAAGCTATAAACAATATCCAACATGACTATGTTTGAAATGTATTAATGGTCATGCAAGGCTATTCCATAACCAGCGTATGTGGCATAAAAAGCTGTTAAAGAACTGACAAATTACTCTGATGTGCTGATTGTAATAATGACAAGAACACAAATCTAAGGTTGCATGTTTTTGGATCAGTTTCCCATTTTTCCTGGTTGTTGGCTGGCACCAATTACTTGGACAAGAAACAGAAAAAAACAATAAAGAATATGGGACCAGCAATCTGAGCCAATAGTGCAACACTTGCTATTTAACAAGAAATTTCTTTGTAAAATATAGTTTGAAATAAAGAAAAAATGTGCTTAGACTATAACAATGATCAGTTGCTGGTGGTAAAAGGATGGGGTGTGTGAGTCTGTGAGTTGTGAAAGCCAAAGACAGTCTATTATACTGTGGTAAATATAATATTTCTTAGCCCAGGTGTTATAACAGCAAGGATTGAAAACAGTTTTGTAAACAAAGAAAAGCCTCAGAGATAGATAAATCACTTTGTTTTTACTTAAGCAAGCTGAGCACAGAAGAACTGCTGATAATGTCATACAAGGTTTGCTAACTTTCAGTGAGAAATTAGTGAAGCAAATGTAAAATCATAACAGGTATCATCCTGGTTAAGTTTGCAGCTTTCTATAGAACCATCACTGCTCCCACAGAAACCAGTTGCCGTGGTAACTGCAGTTGACATTGGACCCATATGTCAAAAAAAAAGGTTTCGTTGACCTGAGACTAACCGAACCACTGAAAACTTTTTAAAACCATGAATTCAAACAAGTTCTATTATTTACTTGAACGTTTATCTCATTGGAGGATTTTGCAGAACAATTACAGTATGCATGTACTGCTGTGCACTGTGAATGGTGATTCAAAAGTTTCACAACACCAAATCAAAACAAGTACCTGCAGAACGAGTGACTGGCATTTACATGGAAAAGCTACATTACCACGTACTCTGGAGAATGTGTCTGTTGTTCTGTCTTGGTAGAAATATTGAAATATAAAAAGCAATACAACCTTCGCAGGTAAACCAAACACAGAAACTAAATGTGCTTCTTATCTTAACATTGACTCTCCATATAAGGCATGAGTTTGTTTTGTTATAAACATTTTTTTGGTCTTTGAACTTGGTTATCTAAAAAGCAATGTGCACTTGTCCACAACCTGGGTTAGATGGAGCATTATTTACAGCGCTATATCCGCAGACCTTTTTGTTACCACATCAGAAGGTTTCATTATGATTTTTCAGCTCAAAAGTGAAAGAATAATAACTCAACATTTACGATTATTTTGCCATTCAAATTGCCAATGTGTTACCTTCTTTTGGTACAGACACGCCACCAAGGACAGAACATCACTAACGGGCTTCTCACTCTGATGTTAAGCATAGATACAAGTTTTCAAATGCCAGATAAAATGGAAGGTAGGGATTAAAAAGAAATATTCAAAGACAGTGACAGTGTTCAGGATTATCAAATTTAAACTGTTAAGCATAACATAACAACTCATTCACCACATATATATAAGTATCCCGTTTTCCCTTCCCTCAAGATTGTTCTGTACCCAAAGAAAAGAGGGTTAGAAAAAGGGGAAATCCTCTTCCACTAATTTTTGAGGACCCCCTTAAGAGTTCCTTTTTATATATGAAAACCATTTTTGTCTTATGTATGCTCACTGTATTTCTAATGTTCCCAATCACAAAAACTTGCCAGTGACAGAAACCTTTTCAGCCTTGTCCAGTCACACAGTTTGCAGGGCAGTAATAGCAAAAGTAAACTTCCGGGCAGGTCCAGTACAGCCTCCTAAAGGGAGTCAGAGTATCCATTGCTCTCCGCAAAGTCAAGGGCATGATGCTGTTTGTCAAAGGTAAAAATGTAATACCAGAAAACCAGCCAACAGTCACCACAAAAAGGCCCTGCATCAAACCTTCTTCAGAGTACGCAAATCCAGATGATTTAGGTCCAAAAGGCCAACTCAGTAGGGTTGTCCCTGAAGCAGTAATTCCACTTTCTATGAGCAGCGTCACTCGTGAACCTCGCTATTGTGCTCAACTAGCTAGCTGCAGAGCTGGGCCAAATCGGGTTCAGGAGAAGCATTAGGAAGCTTGGAATTGAAGATCTGCAGAGAGTCCTTGATTCGTACCACCTCTCCGGCCGACAGCTTGAGGCGGTGGCGCAGTAGACAAGAAAACAGGTCAAATGGCTGTGGTGCTGGTGGAGATAGCCGGTTAATCCGGTCTCTCATCTCCAGTAACATCAAAAAGGCGGCGTCCTGCGTACCCTGCGTGTAGGGGTAGTCCAGCTGAAGAATCAGATCCTTGATGCCCTCAGGGTCAAAGTGCATGCTGTATCCGAAGACCTTAAGTGTGTTGATCTTCATGTAGCCCAGGTTGGAGGTCTGATCATCTAAGTCCAGTGGCTCATAGAAGAGAGTTTCATTCACTGTTGGATCATCTGTGAGTATGCGGCTTCTCAGGTAGATGTGCACTGTTTCAAAAAAGGATTTCCACTTGTTGCCCAGAGACAGAGTCCAGTTGTAACACTGTGCAGTGGTGATGCTGTCCAGTCGAGTTCTCTCCCAGTTAGGGAAGTCAGGCTGGTTCACTGGCATGAACCAGCTCTCTGAGTGACTTCCCCCAAAAGGATTCACATAAACAGCAGGCACGGGTTCCAGTGTTGAATTTTTAGTTAAGCATATCTGGAAAGAAATGCCCATCAGCATGTGGATGAGGTTGGACTTGTTTTTGTTACTCTTGAGTGTTAGTAACATCCTCTTCCTCCAGGCAGGATTGAACCAACTTCCCAGGCGGACATCATTGCTGATGTAGATGGCATGGACTTCTATTCTGCTGTCCAGTCGCTGAAGCAGGTACTTCACCTGAGGAGAGATTAAGAAACTGAGTTTGCAGTCAGTTCAATAAGCAGAGAGATAATGAGTACACTGGTTCTCAAACTGAGCTATTACTGATTTTTAATTTCCAGCCGCCACCTTTGTCAGATGTTATACGGCTCTTTAATGGTTGCAGTAGTGAACTTTCGTTCACGTGCTGAAAATTCTGAAAAATGTTCAACAACTTTTAAGGAAATGTTTTTATTAAAAACGAAATCTAGTATTCTGATTGCCTAGAAGAGGGACTGGCAGCCTTTATGATCAGAAAAGCCAGCTTTAAGAAAAAAAATCTGCGAAACATGTTTGAGCCTTTAGGTGCTTGCTTATTTTAATTATTTGTTATATCTGTTGTGCTGAACTCGTTTTTTTAAGCTGCCATAACAAAAGAATTTCCCAACTTTGGGACTAATAATTACAATAATACCATATCTGTTGCATATTAAAACATTATATTATTGCACGTGACCCACAGAGGTTTGAGAACCAGTGGAATCTATAAACAGGGAGTTTTGAGAACCTCAGCATCAGGCATGTCCAAGTCAAAGTTCAGATAGTGATCTAGGGACGCGGCAATGCTAGGTCGGCAGGAACCAAGATGGAGGATGTTTCCATGGTGACAGGCTCCACAGCGGGTGGCGTTGTCAGTGGCGCAGAGGGCACAGGAGGTGGAGGAGGTGCCCACAATGCAGGGAATGACTCCCTGGCAAGCGGGCTGCTCCACAGGGCAGCTACAGCTCCTCACCTCCTCGGAGAAGGAGCCAAGCACTCCATGCTCATTGCAGTAGAGCAGAGACTGAGCTCTGGTCAGCCAAAACCCAACAGGCCTGCAGAGGGAAAGGAGAAGACACACCGACACACTGACACTCTCTTTCACATTTCCCTCAAGGAGACTTATAATCCAGGTTAAATATACTAAGAGACATCAAAAACACAAGAATGTAGTATTTTCATACAGTATCTATTACAATTCTTGCAACACTCATTCCGCCTGATACCTGGGTTAGGGTTAAATTGGATACGTAGGGTCTTGTAATGGACTTCTGACAGCACCGTGTAGGCACATCAACTTGGCCTTACAAGACTACTCACATGAAATGAGCTACTTTTTCATTACTGTGACTTGTTTTTGTATGCACGAACAAGTTTGCATCAGGACTTCTAATTATAAATAATAAATTTGCTCTATCAGATATTCAAATCCACCCAATTCAATTGAAAATTATTTCTTATTAACATTTTATCCCCATTTTATTGCCATCCTGAAGTACCAAAGTCCATTTGAAGACAGCAGCTGGTAATGACTGGTCTCAGATCTGGTTTTCCATGTAGTGACTGGTAGTGAATGTTAGTTAATAAATGTGAGTGAAAATGTTTTAAGTTCAATACCTCAACTGTATATTTGTTCACACTCACTAACCTTTTTACTAACTTTTCAGAATTATTTTCTCCTTAAGCGTCTATTTGAAAATTCTCCTTGATGGGTTATTAGAAGGATCTTTATAATGTTTCTACCATTGGGTGGGTGTTTTTCTTTTGAGATTCTTTGAGTGGAACATCTTTTTTTAAATTCTTCTTTTATTATAATGTCGTTGCTTGAACTTAGAGGTAACAGACATATAAAGAGATTCTTTTTAGGAGCTAAATCTAAATATTATTTACCTTATAGGATGTTTTTGGATTTTCTGGTTTTGTATCGATGTTAATCTTTGTTTTTTGGTTTCATACTCTATATTGTTATTTAGCATTAAGGTTAAGCCATTATGTTTACATTGGTGGTGCTGATTATGATCCTGTTGACCTTTTTTCCTTTCTTATTCCCATTCCTGCTTTCTGTCCCTGTGTCAAGCTGTGTGTCTTAGACCTGAAATAGCTCCTGTCTGTCTATATTAAATAAAAACTCCTAAAATTGAAGCTGCTCTTTGAGTTTATGTCTGGTTTTCCAAGTCCTGCATTTTGGATCCATTTTCTGCCTGCCACACAGTGGTTCAAGACAGTGTAATCAATCTTCAAAAATTCAAATTCTCAGTGTTATTCTGTAGCATCATTATTTTTAGTCTTCTTGTTTACTGCTGCTCTGTAATAGTAACAAGGGGTAAAAAAGAGACACAAACTAAAACAGCATCCTGAAAATGAGATGCTTTACTAGCAGCAGGAACAGTTTGAACTTAAAAACAAGAAGTTTTGGGACCTGGAATTGGAGCTGAGCAGATGACAGACAGAGCTGGGAGAGAAAGCCAGTGAACTGGAGCTCAAGTTGAGGAAATTAAAATGGAAAAAGAGATTCTGGAAACAAATACACTAGGGTGAACTTGCTCAAACCCATGAAGCGATGCTCAGAAAAAAGAAAAGAGGGAAACTGCAATAAAACAGAAAGAAACTGCTATCACTCATCCAAATGTAATTGTCAGTGTGTATTGTGAGCGTAAGTGTGTGTGTGTGTGTGTGTGGGGGGGTGTTAAAGAGGTAAAGTGAAAACAGCAGAAACGTATTGATTTAATCTACAGTATTGTATTGATTGTAGTGATCTGCTCAATTCTGGCAAATTAACTAAACAAGAACAAGAACTAGAACAACGTCAACTGAACACCATGAAAAATTTGAATAAAATCAATATAAGAAAATCTACTGTCATCTACTGTCACAACAAATCAAAAATGTATTCTACTTTTGGTCATGACTTTGCAAGAGATTGCAAAATTATTGTCATTTATACACATACACACCACTTGTGCCTCAGAAAAACTGTTTGTTAACCAACACTGTGATACCATGATGTGGAAATTTTGGAAATATTTGGAGGAATTTTTTTTGGCATAATTCTCAAAAATTCTTTTCACATTGTGGCTAATAGCTTTGTTTTGGCTCATGCTTCCATCGAGCAACAAGAAAGACAAAAATGTGGGTATTAGCTCTAAATGAGGATGCCCTTAGCTTGCACTGACCAAATTTTTGAGAAGTGAATTAAATGAATCCATTGTTTGTGCTTCTCTCAACTTATTAATGCATAGGATTATTAACTATAATAACTTGACACCTTTTTGTAGTAGGGTGGGTGTTCAGTATGACTGCAGTAGGGATGGAAATGGAGGCATACATAAATTACCATGTACTTTGGTTCAGTAACAGTAGCAACAAGTTCAGACTGAAAATTGGCTCTGCAGAGATTCTATCCCCAGGCTAAGCTTGGGAAATAACACACAAAATTGCCCAAATGCTCCAGCAATTCCTCCCCCTCAGGCCTGTGTAAATAGACAAAAATGAATGATGATAAAACAAATGGATTTGTGCAAAAGAAAACAGGGAGCTTTTTCAGCTGTAGCAGCCATCATTAACTTGTTGCCGGCACAAACAGGGTTACGACTGAGTGACAGGGTGAGATAGACAGACGAGAGAGAGAGCAAGGCGACACAAAGGTAACTGAGGGAGAAAAATAAAGACAAGACTCGAGAAAGAGTGTGCGAGGGGACGATGGAGTGATTGGTGGAGGGAAAGGACTGTCAGGGAAATTAAAGTCCTTTGTAAACAAGTGCCAAGCTGTCAGTCTGAGAGAGGACTTGATTACAGCATGCCACAGTACCATGTACCTCACCCTACAAAGGCCCCCACAACCTGTAACTAGACCCTTCTTCTCTTCTCTTGATCCAGTCAGCACATCTCCCTTCCGCCTCCAAGCACTTCTTACCTACCTATACATCTTCCCTGTCTCTCTACCTCACCTGCATGTTTTTTTATTCTAACTGTTCACATCTTTTCTCATCCCTTTTGCTTTTCTCCCTTTTCACAGGTCTGTCTTCATTCCTCCCTTAAGAAAAAAAAAAAAACAGCAACAAAACAACTGCAACACAATGACAGCTGTGTGAAGCTTGTAAGAGACTTTTGCTCAAAAGTCAGATACAGAATTCACTCAGGCTACAGGAGTCAGTCTGGCTATCATTTTAGAAAGTGGTGGATTCAACAAAGGTGGTGCTCTTTTCTTTGTTCAGCTGCAATGACTTTTTATCTGCATGCATGTCTGCAGTGTTCCACTTTCAAATCACAACAGTTGCTTCAAGGCACATTATATTGTAAGGTACAGACCTTCTACTGTATGAGCAATCACTTGGCAACAGTGGGAAGGAAAACCTCACTTTAAACAGGGAGAAACCTCCAGCAGAACCAGGAGCAGCCATTTGTCATGACTGGTTGGGGCTGGAACTCAGTGCCAGATTGTAAGCCTCTATGTTTACAGTTTTCAAATTTAAATTAAAAAAAATCTGTTTTTTCATTCCCTCTCAAAATGTGGCTCTTAACCTTGTTTGAAATTAAAAACATCTCAAAATTTATAATTCATTGTATTTTCTTTCTCATAACAAGTTAGACAAGATTGATATGAGCCAAACTATCCAATTATGTTGCCAGAATGCGGGGTTTCAGACAGATGAAACTGAAGTATTCATGGTGGAAATGGAATTAATTACGTTTGTCACATTTACTGAAGTCCATCATAGAAAAATACAGTTAGAATGCACTAAGCCTATATCTTGAGTATCCAGGGGGCCAGCAAAACATGATAATAAATTACATTTAATCAGAACGATAAATTATTTTGAATGAAGGTGGAGCCCAACTATAATAACCACCATTAGACAATAGACAAGACAAGACAAGACAAGACAAGACAAAACATTGTAAGAGAAAGACCTGGCAATCATTGAGTCCTAAACTGAGATGCATGGAATGAAAAAAATAACTAACTGATAACTGATTGAGCAGCAACTCTTGTTTTGTTGATGCATCCATCCACTCAGAGCGTGTGCTCAGGCCAAAATAGAGTCCAATCAGTTTAGGAAAAAATGAAAACTATTTATAATTGCTCTTAACATCCACATGCAGGGTGAAACTGGTGTGTAAAGTTGGTCATAATTAAAAAGGAAGGAGAGAGCACGACATTTACATATCGTACGCATTTGCAGAACCTGCAAATGCAGGTTGCGATGCCTAAAATAGCTTTCCATCTCACCTCTTTAAAACATGATACCAGAGTCTCAGTGGTTAACTTTAACCTTTATACAGACTGGATCAGAGGAGCACCTCTACATGCACGATGAATAGAACCTTGATGAAAAACTATAATATATATATTAATGTGTATATACATATATACCATGTGGTTTTTAATTTGTGTATTTGCTAGAATTGGCTTTTTTTCCCAGCAATTTCTTTAGATTTTCCAGAGAGGAGAACAATCACACTGATAATGTAGAACACTCAGAAACTCACAAAAACCTATGTATCAAACATGATACACTAGGCATCAATGGCTTAAATGCAACAGATAACCAGAGTATTATTGCTGACCTTGTCCATCCATTTATGACCACAGTGGACCCATCTTCTCATGGCTGCTTCCAGCAGGATAATGTGCCATGTCACAATGTTAAAAGAATCTCAATCTGGTTCCTTGAATGAGACAGTGAGTTCACTAGCCTCCATGGTCAGAAAATCGCAATGCATTAACCTTTTCTCCATTGGCGATGTGCAGCGGACAAATCTGTAGCAACTGCTTGATGCTATTATGTTAATACGGACCAAAATCTGTTTGGACTGTTGCTGACTCTGCCATGGAGAATTTAGGTAGTTCTGAAGGTAAATGGTAGGTAAAAACCTGGTACTAACAAGGCATATGTAACAAAGTGACCAGTCAAGTAGCCAAAGTGTTGTTAAAGTGAAAGATGTTGTACCGCAGTGCAATCAGCAAATATTTTATATGGAAATCAGGTTAAAGAGAACAAGTATGTACCCCACAGTTGAGCTTTTTCACATTCTATGTGTACCTTTTAATGTTTGCTAAATGCAAAGTTAAGCTCTTTCCATACACATTACTGGGTTTTCCTCGGCGCACCCCTCTGAAGTGGACTGTTAGAGCCTACAGTTGTAATAAAACCGCACACAGCAGCCAGATGCATTACAGTAATGACAAATTATGTCTTCATTTAGTTTGTTCTGTGAGTGTGTCCCAGTGGGCTACCTTTGTTGGGGCAGACTGATGCGAGGCTGTTTGGGGCAGCGTTTACTCAGTGTGAACAGTTTCCTGATGATCTTCTGGGCTTTGCCCAGTACAAGCGCAGTGCTGGCCTCCAGCTGGGCATAGCGTTTTTGAAGGGATAAGTCAGCTGACCAGATCTTGGCTATCATGGACACATTCAGGAAGCGGTCAGCGGGCAATCGCTTCAGGAAGGCTTTGAATTCATCTGCAGGGAGTTCAGCAGAGACAGGGAGGAGAGAAGTGGAGAAAGAGAGAACAACAAAGTTAGACAGTCTTAGGTAATTTATCACAATACAATTTTCGAGCAGTGAAACCTATTCATCACGTTCTATTTTATCCCTGCTGGCATAAAAATAAAATGACTGAGAAGCTGGGGAGTTTCATGTCTCATTAGAATCAAAAAAGGCTGTTACATTATAATGAATCACTATGACAAAGCAAATACCTGTGCTTCAAACTGCAGTTATACTTGTTCACCTCTCCATTAAAATCTCACGCGGACTACTTGTATGACGAGTTACCGCTTCGCGTCACATACGGACGGCCATCTTTAAAAGCCCCACAAGTTAGGAGAGCATGGATAATTACGAGCTGGACAGACCAGTGCATGCATGGTCATTTTCAAATGTTCCTAGGAATATAGCTATAGTGTATACTGTATATACTGTCCTTCTGTAAAGTAAGGAAACTTATGCTACATTTGTCACTTTGTTTTGTCACAAATCATATCAAATAACCTGTGTCATGTGTCATTTTTTAATTGTATTTTCAGGTGAAAGAGCTTTTGATCATCGGGATACCTGTACTTTTTTCTTCTTTGCAATAAGCACCACTACATATTGCCTCCTTGGTCTTGTTGCCTCTGATTCTGAGCTTTTTAATGAGCCTGTCCACATACAGTATAAAAAAAACAAACAAAAAAAACGACCTCATAGGTCATTTTTGCAGGGATGCTCAAGACCAATGCCTATGTTTTTAAAGAAAATCAAGCAACTTCTAGGAGTTGTACAGAAAATGCATATTAAAAACGTGTTCAGTTTGCTTCGGCATATTATGAAGAAAAATACAAATATGGGTTTTCTCAGATTTCTGAAATGTTTATGGGGACTAAAGGGTATTAGATGCCACACGAAATAATTAAACATTAAATAAATAGGCTGGTTCTTATCTCGCGCTTTAAACTGTACTTTATATAACATGCCTCACTCCCACCCATTCATACAAGCTCAGTATTTTGTCCAAGGATACTTTGGCATGCCAACTGGAGGTCGGAGGTAGGTGACAACATCACACATGGATCTGACCAACATGAAATGCAAAGCGACATGTAAGAGTGCTCATTTTTGAAAGGCTCGTTGTGGTCATTTTGGAACAAATGATTGATGCTGCTCTAGCTGAAGGACATTTTGCCTTTAATACTAGACCAAAGAGGGGTGGCTGTAGCTCAGGAGGTAGAGCAGGTCACCTACCAATCGGAAGGTTGGCGGTTCGATTCCTGGCTGTTCCGGGCTACATGCCAAAGTATCCTTGGGCAAGATACTGAACCCCAAGTTGCTCTCTGACGCAAGCGTTGGAGTATGAATGCGTGTGAATGTTAGATAATAAGCACTTAGTTAAGCTAGCTAGTTAGCTTAGTTAAAAAACATGGAAGTGCTTGAATGAATGTGGTGTGAATGGGTGAATGTAAATGTGTTGTATACGCGCTTTGAGTGCTCAGAAGAGTAGAAAAGCGCTATATAAGAACTAGTCCATTTACCATCTTTCAGAAGGTAGTTCTGATTGTTTAGCAGCATGCAGACGTGGCAAAAGTACAGATACCTAAAAAAAAGAAACATTTTCATACAACCTTTAAATTTAGTGTACCTCATTGTTTTGCAGGACGTTTCACAATTTATTTAAAAAAAACCTTCAAATCGTATACAGATAGAATATATCATTAAACAAGAACCATCAGCGATGGGGATAATATTCTTCCTTGATTAATGAAAAATGAATGTAGAAGTCAGGATAGGATTACAGCCTCAATTCATAAGAAAAAACCCTGCAGCAGGCATCTCATTACCTTCTGCACAGCAATTTAACCCTAATTTGGAGGCCTTGTCCTAAACTTTCATCCAAATAATTTCAGTCACCCCTAGGTTAGAAAGACAGAAGATATATCGGATATTCCAGCAAAAATATGTTTCCAATATTAATGATATTCATTAAATCACATCGATTTTAAGCATGCTGTAAGTGACTGATATTCTGTCATTAATGTATCTTTAACATTTGTACAAATACTTTTTAATAACATCTTAGAACAGACACAAAATTTCCATGTTAAACAAATTAGAGAAAGTACAGACTGCACTTGGTACAGGGGTGTCCATATTATATAATCTGCTGATATCAATCCCTTGTGTATAACATCACTAAAATCATAAAATAATTGTGTGCACAACACAATGCAAACATGCTGTTTACATTTAAGCAATATTGCTGAGCAGTAGTTATGGCATTAATATTTCTCAATGACGAGTTATTTATGCCCAGTCATCCATGACCAGCATGTTTATTTGTTTTATGTGGACTTGTTCATGACACATGTCTCTTTTGTAAATGAGACAATGAGTCAAGAGATTTTTCCTGTATAAATAAAGGATCAATCAATGTTAGTCAATGCTCAGCCAATCAGAAGTTGGCATCACAGGCTAATCAATAAGATTGATCTTACTATAAACAGCCTGGCTCTTCAGCTAGAAATTTGGGATTGTCACTATCAGCCAGTGTCAGCTGTTCAGTGACCGAGTTCAGTTGCTAGATATGGGAAATGCCCACTTTCTCCATTTCAGGCAATCATAATAATAATAATAATAATAAGTTTAATTTATAACGCCCTTTTCATTAAAAAAATCCCAAAGGGCTACACGAGGTAATAAAATCAACAGCATAAAAACATAAGAATCATAAAATCATGTAAAGGCAGAATAGGCCTGCCTGAAAAGAAAGGTCTTTAAGCCTTTTTTAAAATCGGCCAGTGGTTGCAGAGCTCTTAGATATTCCGGGAGGGAGTTCCAGAGGCGAGGGGCAGCCACAGCAAACGCCCGATCTCCCATGGTCCTCAATCGGGACCGAGGAAGGTGGAGGAGGTTGCGGTCCTGAGATCGAAGAGACCTGGTGGATGAGTGGGGAATGAGGAGGTCTCTCAGGTAATCCGGTGAAGTT
>VOQJ01013395.1:24972-46489 GCA_015052665.1 Apistogramma diplotaenia | reverse complement strand
CCCCGTGCTTCCTGTAATTTTTAAATTTGTTTTTTTTTCCCCCCCCCCCCCCCCCCCCCCCCAGTACATGGTGGACTTCATTTCACTTTATGCTCCACCCAGATCACTGCTCATCCATCAATGCTTCTCGAGCACAGTCCCATCAGAGTCTGTCCTTTGTCACCTCTGCCACCCCCATAAACTTTGGATTAGCAAACTCAAAATATTTTAAAACACAATTAAAGACTTTAACTACAATTATATTAATCAGGCATTTCAACTAATCCTATTTTGTCCTTGGCGTTTATTATACTTTATTCCACAGATTTTTTTAAGTGCCTTTGTATGCAAAGTACTCTGTAAGTCAATTAAATGCTGTTTTATGATTCAGGTGGATCTCTGGTAGTGACCTTTTCCCTGTGGACATGACTTCCAGGGAGGAAATGACTGTAAAACTATGTTTATTCGTATGGGGGGTGGTGAGTCAGGGCAACACACTCTCCTCCTACAGCGCTCTGCTTTCAATTGTTTGCATCAAAACATGTTATGAAAACAAATATGCAGAAAGGAGAACAGAGAGATGTTTTTCATCTTTTTGATGTTTCACTCTGTAAACAAGATGGAATTATCTAGATTTTATATTACTGTTAAGCAGCAAGAATATACGGTTTAAAAGACTCAAGCTGCAGCATCTCCAACCTTTAGTTATTAGAGAGGTTAAAAACGTGCAGCTGCAAACGATTAAACCACATGACTGAGCTGAATGGCTTTTATGAATGGCAGGTGTGGAATTTCTGCCGTTCCTCATCGGCCAGTTTCACCCAGCTGGGATAAAGATTCCTCGCGACACCGTCTTCTCACAGAGCCCAGGTCATGTGGAGAGACTGCCATCGTAAACCTCAGTGCTATCGTGCACATCAGGGCACAGAAGATGAGAACTCATCCTTGTAGCCTTCTTTCATTCTCTTCAACCATCTTGCAGGGGTGGGAAGGGGAAACTTGGGCCGCTTTGCAAATCAATATTTTCCACCCAAACAGTCTATTTAAACACAACAGGAGGTGCAGTGGATTTGTGTTTTGCCTGTGGTGGTGGTGGTGGTGTGGGGGGTAAGGGCGGGGGGACTTCATTGCTTTTGTTGGCTTGAAGGTTTTATATGCAGCCTCACTGGTGAGAGCAGATTTTTGGGAAGCTGTGTAAAATACTCTCCTCCAACAGATCCCCTGCAGTACTAAATGAAAGCCAGTCACAATTGTTGGTTACAGTACTACCCTGGCTTTTTTTAGTCACGGGTGCATTCATGGATCCTACTTAAGGCTGTAATTCTGATGACTCAGAATACCTTTGTTGGTCTCCAAGGACTTGCAAAGCCTCCACTTATGAGTTCTGAATACTTCCCTAAATTACATTTGCATTGTATCCATTTTTAATGCTAAAAGTCAAAACTACAGGTGTTGACTATACTGTTGATTTATTAGTGTTTAATATCCTGAAGAGCCTGAGTAAATACCTGCAAGTGGACACTTGCGCATTACACAACTGTTGTTCTCCAATGTAAAACAGACAGTCTCTGATACATGACCAGTCAGGCTGATAAACTGCGTAGCAGTTAAATCAAATTTAGCACGAGCTAAAATGATTAAGGTAACAAAGCACACACTGACTAACATACATAACGTAGCACTTAGGTGGAGACCAGTGCTTTTACCAGAGAAGCACAGAGAACTCGGGACTTGTCAGAGAGAGAACATGAACTGTGTCTGATGCAGACCTGCTGCGGTTACAAGCTAACCATGCTGTTAGCGAGCATGAGGTGTAGCTATTAAAAGACTCATTTGAAAGCCTCATCTTGATGTAATTAAAATACTGCCACAAAATAGTACTCCATAAAACAGTAGCTGTGGGGTAAAACTGTCCTCATAACTGCACTGCAATTGCATCGATTTGTATATTAGCAAATAAATAAGCTGCAGGTGATTTATTGTGATCAACATGCAGATATGCAGAATGTAAGAAATAGCTCACATATATAATATGTGGGATGCTGCTGATTTATGTAAGAGCAGAGATTTTTTTTACTAGTCCCACCTGTTTCCTGATTAAAAATCTCCAGGCTTTGGCTCGATAAGCGTTATGTGGCAGAGTGAAGATGTTGATCAAACAGGAGTCTAAGTGGAAGTGTGAGACGCCCCTCAAACAGCTGGTAATCCTCTCACACTAGTGGGGGAAGCAAACAGGGAACTGGCAATTTGATTGGAGCCTTCTGGCGTCTGGTAATAACAGCACCCAGGTTAGAAAGTCTTGATAGATTAATTATGTCTCAATTACTCAAATAGAGAAATTCCTATCCTAAATCAATAATTGAATATGCATTTCCAAGTCTTCGTAATAGATTTAGAGAGCCAGATCCACAGATTGATACTGTAGATAGAGTAGGTACTAAATTTATTACACTTTATCCCATGCACTGCACTTTTTTATTTAATGGATAATCCACCAGTAAGCACAAACTCTTCAATCAAAATTATATTTTTGTTACTGTTATTCTCCTTGAATTTTCAAATTTGCCATTTCACAAAAAAAGCAGAAAAAAATATTATTGTTTAATCAAGATGCAAAATTACAAATACTTTTTTGTATTCCTGAACAGATAAATTCATTGATTAATTTCTGAATCCTCCAGCGTGACGACTCAAATTTGTTTCTTAAAATGTGAATTCAGTTCGTTATTTGCCTCATAAACAATATCATTTTTAGTTGTAAGTGCATTTTTGACCGGTTTTATATTTGTGCTTTCTTGTTTTTAGGAGAAGCTCTAAATTTGTTAAACATTGTACATACAGAGTTCCATGCAAAACGCAGTGTACATAAAGTATGATATGAGAAGAACTTTAAATTTCTTCTGACTGTCTTCATAATAACACTTGTATTAGACTTCCCAACAATCCCACTGTCTTCACCTCCGTGGGTTGATATCCTTTAGAAAGTCTGCCAGATGTTCCCTATTACTTCTTCAAATGTTTACTAATGTATCAGCAACATAGCGGCACAATGTGATGATTCAGTCGCTGCTCATTCATGCTGCTGCAAAGAACATGCTAGATTTATAACTTCACGTGCGCTTATGTGTCTCTAAGAAAAGGAGTGGAGTAGGTGTACAGCTCTTGTACAGCTGCAGTGATCCAAAAGGCACAGCTCAACAGAAGCATGCCTGGGATTCCAGAGGTGTCACCAGGGGAGCATCTTTCATGCGGCCTAATCTTTCCATGAAGAAGCAAAACAAACACACAGAGCCATAAACATCAGTCGTTGTGGTTGGGAACATGCTTTTAGGGGCGGAGGTGCAGCGTGTGGGAAAGCTCCAGGGGATTTTACTAGATGATCTGTAAAAATGTGTGCAATGCTAGAGAGGGCTTGCCACCAACAGCCACAGTTAGGGAGGGAGTGATAATGGGATGAGAGACCACCCGGTGCACATTCTGGCAGAACTAGTGTGTATTTTGGTGATTTGTAATGCTTTATTAGACTGTATCTAGCAGACACCTGTGAAAACATTAAAAAAGGAAAGGGGATTCCATTGTTCAAGGCTCCTCATTTTCCTCTTCTATCGAGTTTGACCTCATTATTCTCTCTTTTCTCAATAACACCCTCTGTCCATCTGTGCAGCACCAGCCTGACCCAGCATTCAAACAGGCACAAAGACATAATCTTGTCCCGGTGATTTTAGTAGATTTAATATTTCATCACGTAACGGTGCATTCACCAAATTATTTTCACAGCCCTAATGCCATCACATAATTCAACAGATGAACTGTGAAACTACTGCACAAAGCCCATGTAAAAATAACCCAGCAAATAAGGACAAGCTGCCAAAATGAAAAATGTGGAGTTGCAGTTGCTTCTTGCACAGTAGGAGCTTCAATGTCCCACTTCCAGCTTGCTCAAGAGCACCCCCCCCCCAAAAAAAACACCCCCCACACATTTAAATGTCATAAGGCAGACATGACCTGATTGAGATTCAAACATTATGCTTTCTCTACACCAAACTGCTAAACCAGAACAACTTACTGCAACTCATCATTTTTCTTTCCCAAACAAACACACAGCGATCAAATACAGCATTTAACAGCAGAAGAGGAAGAAATTTACTTTCGTCCTCCACATCAAGTCATCACTCAGGCGACACACACGGGATCGTGGCACCTACCCAGATCCAACAGCCAGAACTTGCAGTTGTCAGAGTGTTCTCCCTGCGCCGAATCCACTGAGTAAAATGGGTTCAAAGACACTAAGGACTCAATTCCACGGGCCATCTTAACCAAATATTAAGCCTCTGGGATTCTCACTTGAATTATGTCCTTAGAGCATCTCCGTGGCTTTAAGATCATTTGCAAAAATCCCAAAATTCTTTTAGAAATAATTCTGCAGTAACTATGTCGCTGAAATTCCAGGCGGCAGGGAAAATGTAAAGTCCGGTTTGGGAGAAAAACAAAAGTCAAATGCAGCCTTAGAGAGTAGGATGTTTTCTCTCTCTTTCTTTGTATGTCCATCCCTCCCTCTCTCCCTCCCTCACGAGTGGGCTGCTGTGAGGATATTGGGCAAACCTCCACTGTGCCTCTCCTATTCCAAGGGGACGTCTGGAAACAGGCAGCATATCTACCGTATTACCCTTTGTAGAAGCACCCACTCAGTTTGTGTAGGCGGGTGCATATTTTACAGGCATTAGGTCGCATACAAGTTGTGCAGTATTCTTGGAACAAATATAGATTCGGTTATGAAATCTAACAGAAATGAACAGCACAAAGCTTCGTGTTTTTTAAAAAAAAAGTCTTCTATTCAGTTGTTCATCCTAAGTGTCACGCACATATTTCAGATTTGTTTAAATTTAGCTTCTGAATACTTAACTCTGTTTTCAGGCATCTTCATCTGAAATTGTGCACTGTGTAGCCTTGAGCAGTTATGCAAGCTAGATACACAAAGATTCCCCTGTTTAACCGTGAGTGTGTGTTTATGGGCTCTAAACACACTCTCTCCTGTTAGGGCAGGCGCACAGATGCACATACACCAGCAGGCACTCCGAGTCCTTATATCAATAACATTAAGTGTCATTAAGTGGCTACTTTTGTATTTATTCCATTCTGAGGGGCAGCGAGAGTCCACCTGCATGTTTGGTAAATGTGTGATATGATTTATCAGGAATGTGTAGGCTTGCACAGGTGTCAGCAGTGGGATTAGATTCAGAAAAACAAGAAACAAAACAGAAAAACAGATTATAAATATGCACAACTGAAACTGCCAAGCGTACATTTTCATCAGCGTGTGAGGCCTTCTATGGTATTCTGCTCCTGAACACACAGATGTTGCCTCCAACTGCCAGTTGTGGCGAGCCTATTCATGTCACTGAACGTGGAAAATGAGAAAGGAGGGCATAAATGTTGATGTTTTTACACCTTTTTGTCCTGATAAAGACCTCCAAGTGTTCCTGTTTTTTCACGGAACACTAAAGAAATTTCGGGGGATTTTTTTTAAAGTTGTTCCACAGTTTTAAAAAAATCTGCAAATTAACAAAAACCTTCTGTTTGATAGTTACAGTGCAGTCCGAGCAATGAGCAAAGAGTCGTGCTCAGAAATACTACAGCAGCATGTCGTCATTATGTAGAAAAACTGAGTCGTACTGTTGATATTGCACCGCTTTTTCTTGTACTAAGACGTCTCAGGGATCAATTGAGTAGTTAAAGTTCTTCACACTGGCAGTGAGGGGAGTTTCACTGATCTGGCCCGTGTTAGATTAAAGTGGGCTGTATGTGGCCCACGATGTAAAATGAGTTTTACATTCCTGTTCTAAATAGCCTGAACTTTAACGTGGCTCCGAAACCTCAAGATAACAACAATCCTAAGTTGAGGATTCAAAATGCCAAGTTTAAAAACCACTGGGTGAAAGGTCATGGTGGCTGTATCTATATATAATTTTTTTTCTTTAATATACAGTTTCTGGTTGTGAGACGCAGAAGGAAAAATGGAAGATTTCCTGGACAACCACCTTAATCCTTTAAACCTTCACCCTTCCACAACTTTGGACAAAGTGGCCTCCATGGTTGGTCTGTAAATAAAAAAGGCTGACAAAATTGCCCCAAAAGACCTTTTTTTCCCCCTCTTCATCCTTGTCTGCCTCCTCCTAAGCAGCAGCCTTTTTGACCAGAGCAAGCCCTGCAGAGAAAGGCTCCTTTTCATCGCCCCCTCTGACTGCACAAACACAGTGACAAATGAGGTGCAACCAAAAAGAAAAAAAAAGAAAGGCTGATAGAAACACAAGAGCCAGTAAACAACGTAGGGATGATAAACAAAGAGCTGGAGTTGAAAGTGTAAAATAATTGGTTGGTAAACTGAACCCTTCTTCCTGTGCTGCTCTAGTAAATCATTCAGCTAATGCCAGAATTGGTAGTTCCTCTATGCACTGTCCAAGCGTCCTTTCATTTTAAATGCGGACCTTTCTTGTACCGACTACAAAGAAGCTGCCAGCAAAATATTTGTATGCTATATCACCATAGAAACAAGCAGTACAGCTCCCACCCACTCCTCCAGATTAAAAAGAGAAAGGCACAAGCAGAAACTTCTGTCAAGACGTGATGACAGCAGCTCGTAACTGCAACTGACTACGTGTCAACCAGTGCACAGCTGTGTAACACCATTTTCATTCTTTGCACACAGCTTAGATCAGTGTGTGTTTTGGTCAAATGAACAACTGTAACAACAATTCAGAATATCATGTCCACATACATGGAAAACATGGATATCTATCACCTATTTGCTCTAGTTTTGTCAACTGCAAATTTTAAACTATGCTAAGGCAGGAGTCGGGCCACTTCACTCGACGACCACTTTGTTTGGTACTACAAAAACAATTTGATAGTAATAACCTGAAAGCATAGTCAGATTCATTCTGCATGGCCTTCCTTATGTATAAAAGGATGTGGTGGAGACACAGTACTACAAACCGCTGCATCAGGAAAAATGTGTTTATTTTGGGAACCAACAGGCTTTATGTGTATTTTTGGTTCTCATAACTCTGTAGCAAGTAACCCCTTGATTGTGTGTCTACATTTTAGGAACCTGGGACCACTAAAGTTCTTAGAACCTTTTTTGATAATCCATCATCAAATATGTCAAAAATATGTCAGCGACAAGATCAAAGGTCAAAGTTAGGGTTTCTGACAATTGAAAAAGTGTTAAAACGATTTAGAAATTAAATGAAAAAAAAAATAGCTGTGCTTCAAACAGGCCTTCCACAGTTGCATAGCAACACCTACAGTAGAAATACTTGTTTGTGCTTCCCCAAGCAGCTGTTTAATGAAAAGTGAAGGCGCTACAGGTCATCAGTGGTGTGTTTGCAAACAGGAACCACATCTGATTAGCAAGTGTCCGTGTGTGCATGGATGCGACAAGCAGCTGTTTATGTGTTCCGACGTGCTTCACGATGAAAAAACATCATTCTGTGCACCTGCTAAATGTACGCTGGCTGTAATAAGCCAAGAAATTATTCTGCTCCTACCTTTGTGGTTGAAGAGGCCCTCCATCTCCATGGAGGACCTGGAGTGAGCGATACAGAGCATGGAGCAGGGTACAATGCCCTCCTGGGCCGGGGAGCGGTCCGTGGTCCGGACCAAGCACCAGTCCGGCTTGTCGTGGAGCCGCTCCAAAACCTCCACAGTCTGGCCTCGGCGTACTGTCAGCTCCCCGTTGCTGCCACCGTTACTGGCCACAAAGTCGTGGATGACCACTGTGAGCTCACAGCCACCAGAGAGCTGCAAGGGAAGCAACAGAAATCTGTGATTTTATTCCCCATAGGGTTACCTCCAGATTAGTAGATGTTAGGCTGGTGTGTAGCAATATTTGGAAGCCCCAAAATAAACAGTGACTTATAATAGTCGAATTATTTGCACAGAGGACAAACCACTGTTGTCTCTTTCTCTTCCTTTAGGATATGTACGTACATAAACATTTCTGATTATTTCACTGCATTTAAATCATCTCGCCACCAACACTTGCTTGCTGTTAAACAGCCCTGCAGTAACACCTGCCCTGGCCAAACTTAAACAATTATTTAAAAACTGAAAAGCAGATGTGCCCACACAATATCAGCACAGGGACCCGAGAAGCGCTGGACACCGTAACGATGAGCCGATCACTGGTGACTCATTCAAGCTCAACCGAACAAAACGTCACACTGACGACGTGATCGTCTATGAAAGGAAAGGCAATTTTAGGCAGAGGTGGAACGAGCTGGAATTAGTCATTTTTCTCACTGGTTATTTAAAAAGGTTTGTCCTTTTAACGTGTGAGTGGAAAAGCAGCTGCTTCTTGCTAATGATGCTTCGATCTGTTACGGAGGTACAGAGGGTGAGCAAATGTAGCTATTCTATCAACACAAGAGCACTGAAGATCTGGCACATTAACCGCAGCATTTTATTCAAATGAAATCTGGCAGATTTATCTCAGATTTGGATTTTTTTTTTTTACATTTTTTGCACAACTGAAATGCAGTTCTGTGACATATTTAATGTTAATAGGCGTGAGTGAAAACAATTAACACATTAATACTATAAATGTCACACAATGAATAGCTGGCACTCATTCTTTTGCACAATAATGGACCCAATTTTTCAGTAATCAATGGGAGTTCGATTTTTATTGTAATCTTTTAACCAAAGATTTTTAAGATGGAAAACTGGATTCCAGTAAACTTGTGTGTATTCATATTAAAGATAAATATGATTAACAGCAGATGAAAAGTCTTGGAAATGAAGTGATGTCATGCATTAGTCATTAGCTATACACTCTGCAAACTAAAAACTTTCCATGTTTATCCGTGTTTATGGCTGCTGTAATTGCTCGTGTGCTCCGCAGTTTTAGTCTTTTAAAGCATTTATCACTTAGTAATACTTTTATAGCGCGCTACACTGCATTAATTGTCTCAGCAAAGCAAAGCGGATTATTTGCAAACATACCCTTTGGTAGTGTGGCAAAGCCAGAGAGCTTAGGAGCTGAGAAACGGGATGTGAGCTCCTTTCTCCGAGCCTGTCCATTGTTTTCCACTCCCTCATTGCAAGAAAAGTTCCAGAAAGGTAAAAAACTTCTGCAAAGCAGTCTGATTTCTGTCTCAGTCTACTAAAGTTCAACACACACTAAGGAGATGCCCAACAGGTAAGTGTAGGTTGACAAAAAAAATCGGAATAGTTATTCATTTTTAATTAGTATTTCTCCTGGGAAAAGTCTCAGGTATTAAAATTCCTAATCCAAACATTCCAAAGCCAGTAGAAAACTTCCTGCTGTCTACTGTAACAGTCAGCAGCACTCCTCTGTGAGTCCTTACAATCTGACTATTGAAGCGTAAATGATTTGTTCTCTTGTGTCACTTCCTGCAGCGAAGCAATTAATCCACCCGTGTTAACACTTTAACGCTTAACCTTTCATCGAGAAAACAAAAACACTACAGAAAATTAAAGGTAGAAACACTACGGATGCCTGAATTTCGAAGCAAAGAGAAAGATCGATAGCTGTGAGGACTTAAAACTGTGCTCTCCTGTCTGGCATACAGACGAGCATCCTCTGTGAAGTGAGCGTGGGAGGCTGAAGCTGCTGACACACAAGTCAGTCACTAAAGCAGCAACACACACAGGAACACAGGCGCACGCGCGCACATACAGGAACACAAACACGCCACTGTCACCGCCTCTTGAATGAAACGTCTCATAGAGTCCTCACAAAGACGGGCATAAAGAGATGCATTCAAAAAGTGAGAATGAGATGCTAATATAAATTAGCAGGTGTTACTGCGCGTTTTGAATGTGTATGCATGGGAGTACACCCTAAACCGACGCACTAATAAATCAGCGCCTGTGCTAGCTTAAAGTTCAGTGGCTACTCCTCACCTTCTCAGCCTTTAAAATATCTGGGTCATGTGCGATGACTACAATTCAAGTGTGAGAAGAACGAACTGATGCAAGAGTCCAGTGCTCAGTTTATAATTAGTGTGCATTGAAAGCTTTGAAAGTCTGTTTTATTTGTGTGTGTGTGCTACATGGTTTTTAGCTTTACAGTTGATCATACTGAGCGTAGGAGGGCAAGCCTTCTGTGGTGCTATTACCAGATATAACCACACGCACAAACACACACGAAAACAAACACACACACGCCGCTTTAAAGCTCTGTCAGTCGGGCTGTTTCTTCCTCCAAACACAATCAAACACTTCACAGGAAACTACTTCAGGACATTTGTTTACATGCTATATACTGTCTATGTTTTTTTTAGCAACTGTATTACTGAATGACAGCTTTAATCAGCAGTGAGAGGAGCGCTACAGTGTGGCAGAAAATTAAATAAAATATCTAATTTTTTAAAAAGACTGAAAACTTGACTATTTTTTCGGGCTACCCTGAGCATGCTGAGGATGACGAATGCCCGTGTGAGTTGATTTGCTACCTTATCGCTGTCCAGTGTGTTCTGGGATGTACGTGAGGCAATAGAGATGGTATCAGGTTGGCTGCTGGCGTCTCCCTGGCTGTCCAGCTCCTCTCCATCCCTGCAGGCGGACATCATTACAGCAGACCCATAATTACTACGACCAATAAACATTACATTTACTCTGTAGGGTTACTTTAGTATTTCCAGTGACTGCCTGCCTGGCTGCAGTTCTTAATAGTCATTATCATAAAACAGATTTGAATTTTTTTTAGCAAAGTGCAATCTACTTCCAGCTCACCGTCTGCCTTTATGTTTAGTTGTGGTGGCTTTAGGGATGTGGATGGGTTCCTTCAGAGCTCCACGCAGGTGGACCGTTCGCTCCTGTATGACTTCCCGAATGTGCTTGATCCAGTCCTGCTTGTTCTCGATACTGGAAGCCTGGTGCATAACAGATAAGTGGTTTCGATATATAACGTTTCTAGTATGCAGCTCTTAAGTACACTGTCTTTTTCTCTCTTTCTCAAATACAGACAGGTACAGCACTGTTAACAGCAAGTAAAACATCAGGTCTACGGTACATACACGGCCTAATTTAGTTATTATACTTCTGTCTGTTCCCACTGGAGTGCTTGAACTCTGCAATCTTTCACTTGACTCACATGTCTGCATGACGACCACAGCTCCACTCGGGGGCCCCAAGGACCAACTGTTAATTATTATTGTGATCATTTACATCACAGATCCAATGTGTAGACACTGCTTTCACCCTATAACTACCCTCACTTGAGTTTTCTCTTCCCATTACCCTTAGCAACCAGGACTGTGACTACCGTGGAGCTGAGTTATATAAGATACAGTTTAAGATGATCATCAGAAGTTATGTAATAAGACAGATCGCTATACAGCACACACTGCCAAATCGTAACACACCCTGGGAGCCTTTCTCCGTGCCAGTCTCAAAAAAGCAAACACATATCTACACACTCTGGATGCATAAAACATTGCTTCTGACTCACTGTGTGAGAACCACCAAGTGGCTTGTGAGGTTTTGGATTATGACCCATCAAATGCTATGCTAATGTGATGAGCTCATAAGGAGCAGAAAGTAACACTCCGCCCCCTTGCAGGGCCTGAACTTTGCTGGCTGAACAAAAGGAACGTGACTCTTCTTCATGTATAAAAGTCTGCATCACTTCCTGTAGAAGAGGAATCACATGAGGGGGTACACTCACGTGAAGAAAAGCTTTCACTTTATGACTCAGCTTTATGAGTCCTGTGGTAAACTAAGGACACCCCAGATTCAGCAGCTTGTAGACAACTTGCTGTCAACTACCTTAACACAAGTAATTTGAAGTAATTTTTTTTAGAGGCGCTCACCTTTGCTGCTGATCAGTTAAAAGTGCATGCGATCAGCAGCATCAAGCTGCTACTTACCCTCTTATTTACTACAGAAGATTTATACTTATACTTTATACTTATACCCTGTGAAAACTTTCTTCACACAATGCTATAGGTGCCAAATCTTCTCAGCAAAAGCATTTTGGTTTGCACTTCTACCATGATCACATTAGATCTGTTGCAATATGTTCAGAGGAACAAAGTGTCAATAAAAAAATGTTTCTTAATCTTGAAATACCGTTAACACGAACAAGATCGCTTTGCTCATAATGCATTAAAATCAGCATCGTCATACCTTCAGAACAATCTTGTTGTCTGAGGTCGGGGTCCTCCCCACCCAGAGGGCAAACTTACAAGGATCTCCCTCCACATGTTCTGTCACTCCGAGCTCTGATGTCTGATGAGAGGAAAAACACGCAAGCAAATTTAGATGAAATGTAAAAATGTAGTAGATTTACAACCTTGCAGTAATATTCTTCTACCAAGTCTGTTCAGACTTAACATTTGACCTTTTGGAAACAGAACGTCATCACTTCATATTATCCTCACAGGTGGTGCTGTGGATGTTTGTGCCACTTCTAAAGAACTTCCTCAAGGTGCTATCATGTTCAAAAGGGGGAGGGGCTGACAAAGAGCCACCAGCACAGAGGTATAAAAATGATGTGATGAGAGTCTGTAACCCAAATAAAAACAACAGGCGCCTCAGAGGACCTGACATGAATCCCCCCCCAGTGCAGCCAAATAAAGCATTTCTTACAAAGAGCTTGCTCTTGTACAGGTATTTGCTGCGCCCATTGGAGTCTTTCACTTCTTTGCTGAAGACCAGGGACATCTCGAAGAGGAAGAGGTGTCGGTCACGACCCTTCCGGATGAGAGTCTTAGGATCCCAAACCTGGAAGGACTCCTGGAGTATCAGCTCTCCCTGGGAGTCAATGTTCCCATCAAATCCTGAAGTAAAGAAGGGAGAGGCAGGAAAGAGTCGCTCAAGGGATGCTTTACTGTTTGTGCAGTAAATGCAAATATGTTTGTGGGAGGCAAGTTGAAATAAGTTATTTCTGACTCATGGCTGAGTAATTTAAGCACAGTGATGATTAAAATAGAGGGATATATTGGGATTTCTCTGCAAACAGCAAAGTGACGGCAAACAGACACGTGTGTGTGTGTGTACATGTACATATGCATGTGTACCCACCCTCCAGCATAGAGAGGTGCATGGCATCATTGGCTTTCTTTGGGACACTGAGCATCACTTCCAGACCATCCTTGATCTCCCCCTTTCCTTCCTCACAGCAGGTCAACAACTCCTACAAAGGAGCACACAGGCAAATAAACATGGTGGCATTTAAAGAAAGACTTGGTGAATTCACTTAAGAAGAATTTAAATGTATGCTTTACCTTAAGAAGCAGCTGGTATTTAGTGATTCTCTGGACTGGCTTGATGAGGTAAGAGGAGATGGAGTTGGCAAGACGATGTCTTTGCTGGATTTCCTGCAAAGTGAAACGGAAAGAGACACTTTCACGGGAAAAGGTCTTCATTCATTTAAAATCACGCAGCCCAGAGAGGAACCCTGAGAGTTAAATACATTTTAATTTGAAGGGAGTGACTACCACATATAAAATGCAAATCTTATATTTCCACTCCCTGAAGGTCTATTTACACCAAAACAGGAAAGATTTACGCTGTCGGTAAAATCGAGCATCGCTTACATCAAAGTAGGGTCCAGCGTGTTCCAGGATGAGCTGAGTTGAATCTGGCTTGTTCTTACAGTAGTTCACATACATCTGAAACTTATCAGCCTTGGCAGGGAAAAACAAACAAACAACAGTAGCAGTTATGTTTAGAAGAAATGCAGGACTGTACTGTGCCATGTTTTAGCATTTAACACAATATAGAAGCAACATATTGCTTTACCCAGGTTACAAAACAATGGCCGACATCTTCCGGAAGCTGCTCATACTTCTCCAACTCCTTCAAGAAAATACTGTACAGAAAGAAGAAGAGGCAGAGGGTCAAATTTATAGGTGCTAAACGGGACCCAGATGCTCCTCAAACAATTTCTATTTGAAACAACTCATGTTGATGGTAATGAATATAAAGCATCGCCGATTAATGCACCACTGACTTGTGATGAAACTCATAGAGGTCCTGCATGTTCCCGAAAATGATGTGCTCCTTGTTGACAATACCAGGAGGAATTTCCTCCACGCCGCTGGTCATTTCCCACAGGTAGGTCTGCACACAAGAGCACAATTCATTCAGCACCTGGACATGTCTTTGACATGCTTAAGCAAAAAGCAAAGCGGCAGTGGAGCCACAAAGAAAAATATCACAGTAATTTAACAGTGATTGGTGTCTCTCACAATACTTACATCCATACACTCTCGTAGGTCTCTCACGTAGGCTTTCTCTGTTTGAATCAGCTCTGCCATTATAAATCTGAAAGGATATAAACAGGAGTCGTTTGTGTATTAATATCACAAACAAGATGTTTAAGAAGGTAAAAAACATACAACAATGCTGCTGCATCTGGAAGCACTAAAACTCCCCTGTGGTTCACTCGTAGTTCGTTAATATTTGTACTCTGATTTACTCTGAGGTCATCACTACGATGTCTGCATGCACTCTGGGTTATTTAACATGAAACTGCACATTAAACCTAACATTATAAAAATGAACGCTTGCCTGAAGCTAGAAAACATCAACACTGAAAATGTTTTCATATGCCACTTGGAAGATGACAGGCCTGAAACCCGTGACTCTCAAAATCAGCACGTTGCTCTTACTCTTTCCTTCGTGCTGATTTCCTCTTCTCCTCGTTGAGTTCATGGGCAGCATCCCGCAACTTGACCTCTGACCCTGGAGCACTGGCTGGAATGATGTCCAGTTGCAGCTCTTTACTCTGAAAACACAGGAGCCAGTGGCTATTATGTGGTGCACAACAGGCCACGTCAGTCATTCGGTTCAACGCACCAGTGAGCGATGTATCAGCAGTTAAAAGAAAAGGATTCATTTCAGGTACAGGTTACATGGCTCCATCAATCACATAAAGCACAACATGTTTTTTGAACAGCTGAAAGCCACAGCAAATACTTATGAAGCCCAGTTATTTCTCTGACCTGTAGGTCTGTGGTCTTATCATGCAGCGTAAACCAGATGCGCACGCAGTTCGACTTTTTAAAGTTGTTTGAAAGAACGGCTCTACTACTATCAATGATGGGCACTCACAGCCTTGTTTGAGTCGGAAGAAATGCCAAGCGCTGTTTCCAGACAGGTTCGGTATTTGTCCATGCGGAGCGAGAAGTCCCTGTAGCGTTTGTCCACCGAGGACACCCATTTCTTTATTTCCGCAGCATGGGCGTGGCCCTTGTCACAAAACCCATCCGCCAGCTGGATCAACAGCTTTACCCGCTCTTTGGTTTGCTGTCAGTAGAGAGGGAGGGGGGCACGGAGCGGAGAGAGGGATGGCCGTAGAGAGGAAAGGTAGATGGCAGAGAACAAGAGAGAGCGGTAAGAATCAGCGTGTTGCCTGATGGACACAAAAGACTGCTCTCTAACACAATAACAGTGACACAGCAAAGAGGAAACAGGACAATATGCTGCCCTGGAAATGGGCCTCACGGCAGAGTGTGAGACTGTGCAAACATACGCACAACACGTCCAGCAAGCACCAGGTATAAAAAATAAATAAATACACAAAGAGACTGCAAACAGGCTCTTCCTCCCTCCTTTATAGGCAAATAAACAGACATAAATGTACACACACAAACCTTTGCTGTGATCTGGAAATCTTCGTGCTCCTTCAGCAGCTCCTGTGTGTGGTGAATGCTCGACCCGGTGGATGTGTGCGTGGACAGGTAAAACTCCCCAGTGTCATGGATCCATTCCAGGGCCTGAGTAAACAACCAATTGCAAGTGAGAGCGTATACGCTGGAAGGATTTTAGGAACAGACAGTTTAACACAGACCATCACCAACTCAAATATGCTCAAAGCTACAATAAAATAAACCCTAGCAGATATTATGTTTATATAAACTAACACTAATTCTGTGTTTAAACTGACTGGGGTGGTTCTGTAGTGTTTTTGCTTCTAATTTCCTTCACAATTTCCTGAAATCAAATTCATGGGAATTCTGGTTTAGGAAAACTGACATCTACAGTATACAATCTTATGAATAGTAGAATGACAAGGAAAAATTATAGCTTTTTTTGATTACCGGGGAGATCTAACCAGTTAACATGTTCACTGTGTCCTATTTAATTTCTGTCCTTATTAGGGGTTGTGTACTTTTAAAATGAGCCCGCCGGTGATACCTCCTAACCAGTGGTGGCAGAACTGGTCCAGTCAAACTGTGAGACCTGAAATTTTTGAGCCCCGGGGATAAAACCTGGACCACCCCAGAATAGCCATGTCCTAAAAACACACGTGATGCCATCTAGTTTCACTGGCTAAGAGAATTACTCTGCGCATATGCTGTACTATCCAGGCGCCACAAGAGGGAGCCAAGGGGCCTGTATTAAACAACCAAAGGCACTCCGGTACAGAAAAATAGGGTGAAGAGCCACCGACTCGAACTTGCTTTGGCTCACTCATGAAAAGAGTTTCAACCAGTCAAAAGCATGTTTAAATAAAGCATTCCAGTTGTGAGCTCAGTCTGTAGAGCGTAAGCACATCCTGCCTACTACTGCGAACAATATTAACCAAACTTTTCTCACAGATCATTGAATCTGAGTGAGGCTTCTTTGACTGAGAAATATTGAGTGTTCTTTCGACTTCACCCAACCTCAGATCTCTGATTCTACACTGAGAAGCTTTCCGAGGTTGCGCTGACACGACAGGAGTTGGAGCCGTACTTTGGGAAAGGCTTTGTAGTAACTGCAACCTTTACATGACCTCACCCACGTAATAGGAGTGATCCATGAGAGATGTTTGCATATGTCACTTCCAGCTAAATGCAACTATATAAAGAGACACTGACTCGCTGTTTAATTCAAAAACAGTGACAAAACAAGATGGAAGTTGCAGCTGCTTGCTAACAAAATGAATATGCTGATGTACTCCCACTCCACATAAGAGACATCGTTCTACTTTTTCAGTCTGCAGTAAATCAAATACCACACTGCAGTTATCTGCTGAGCCTCGTGATCAGACTGTGCTTATTCCCACCGCACATATAAACAAGCACACACCTGTTTGGCACTGCGTTCAAACACTACATATTGCTGGCACTGGTCCAGTCTGCGCTTCCTCATGGTCCAGAAGTGAAGCACTCTGTTTTCTCTCTGCAGCAGCTCATTCAAGATATCTGATGAATTAACACAAGCACTTAGATTACTCAAGCTGGTTGTGTACAGTATGCTGGCTTAACGTGGGAACAAATGCAGGAACAAAGTGAACACACGGAATCACAACTTCTATGAATAATTTAGTTTTCTGTTGAAAGTGACGTATAAATCTTATTCGGTCCGACATATGAGGACAGCTGACTTTTCTTTGAAAAGTGCTGGGGAAATTTAAAGTCAGACATGAAGAGATGTTAAAATGCAATCAGATTAATGGCAATGAGTGCATGTCTGAAAGGGGCTTAAGTTAATACCAGCCGGGTAAAAACGTTTTGTAATGATTCCTGTAAACTGTAATAATGAGGTGCAGAAACGATGCCAGCTATCACTGAGGCGTTTACTTACTCTTAACCTGAGTCTCTGGAGCTTTGACGTGGGACAGCATGCCAGGCATGCTCACACTGTTTCTGTGCAGGTACTTTAAGAAAACATCAGCATTGCGTCTGGCTAGTGTACAGGCCTGTAATTGTGCAGAAAGAAGACAAAAGTTACTCAGTGGGTCAACAGGTTCATATCCTTATAATCAGGGGTTAAAGTGGGATTTGGAACCCTAAGATCCAGTGTAGTTTTTCCAGTATTGCCCCTCTGACATTCTCCTTCTGCCACCCGTGACCTTACACAGCAGTGACCATGGAAACAAGCCTGCCCTACACTAGTCCAACACCCATTACTGTAAACATCAGCAAAACGTCGAGTACAGATCCCAGATTTAAACAAGACCCTTCATAAATGGGGATATCCTCCCACGATTAATGAAAATATAAAATAAATGTAAAAGCCATGATAAAATTACAGACACATTTCATGATAGAAAACCCTTCTTATTACCTTTTACAAAATAATTTTGCCCTAATTTGGAGGCCTTGCCCTAAACTTTTATCCAAACACTTTTAGTCACCCTGAGTTAGTAAAAACATAACACATATTCCAGCAAAAATATGTTTTCAATACTAACAAAACTCGGCAAATAAAAACAAATTTAAGAACGCTGTAATAGATTGATATTCTGTGATTCTACAAGTACTTCTTGGTAACCACATCCTACAGGAGACACAAAAGCTGTCCATGGAAAACAAATACAAAGGTGTGTATTACATAATGACTTTCTATTTGTATAATTTATGACAATAAACCATATCTGATGCATATTTACAAGGTATTCACATCAATGCGACATAATCTGCTGATATCAATGAGTTAAACATATAACATGGCTATAATCAGAATGCAACCATGTTGCCAGCATTTCAGCAATATTGCTGAGCAGTAGGTATGGCTTTAATACTGCTCAATCATGGGTCATAGTCTGTACTATTTATGACCACGAGTCATCCCTGAACATGATAGACGATGCTCATCCAATCAGAGGTTGGCATCACAGGCTAGTCAATAAGGCTGCAGCCTAGAACTGATGTTTCTATGGAGAAAAAAAAAAAAGAGATGTGTGTCGACTCTGCAGACCGGATCTGGGATGACATTACTTTCTCAGCGGCAGCAGGATGCAGCACATTGAAAATGAACTCTCTTAATCTTATTTTGAGTTAAATTGTTGATCAAATTTAATTATTTAGTTTAATCTTTAAGTGAGCGTGCGTGAATGCCATTCCAGATCAGCCCATGCCACTTTAACCCGAGCTCATAGCAGAATATTAGTTTAAAAATCACATGGAAAACACACTTTGACATTTATTTTCCTATTTGCAACAACATCATTGTTTTCACCTTGAGGAAGGCCTCTTTCTGCTCCAGATGTTTGCTGATCATGGGAGTGACATGGTCTGACTCACTGTTAGGGCCCAGTTTATCAGCACCGCCACACCAGTCTTCTTCTCTCTTATACTCCTGCTCAAGACTTTCTAGCACACTGCACACCTAAGACACAGATGACACAGTACAGTTTGTAAAAAAACTATAGCACTGAATGCTCTTCACTGACGCAGTAATCCCCTGCTGGTCTATACTTTTATGCAACTTCTGCAAATTTGGGCTGCTGCAAGCAATTTTCTTATCAGAATGTAACGCTGCAGGTACTTGCTTTGGGGACTACTGCTGAACAGGGAAAGTGCACACTTTTCTTTTGTAAATTTACACTTGCTTTACACAACTTACTCATGTGTTAAGATCATATATTACTTTGGTGGCACCCACTCCCACTCCCACACTCACATGCACATACACACACACGGACAATGATACCTGTTCAGAGGTCTTGTAGAAGGCCACAGAGGCATTAACCAGTTTAAGTCTGTCCTCCATCTTTAGCATCAGCTGCTGCCAGTGGTCTGCCACCTTCAAGTCAAACAAAATAAATCAGTTTAGCAGTACCACTACTGCACTGCCTACGCTATTTCCCCTTAGAGACAAGTAAAAGGAACAATACCTTTTCCGCACAGTCTCTGATCATATCCATGTCATAGTGGTTTGCCTGGAGAAGAGCCTCAGCTTTCTGCTGTACCTGCAGTGCACTCTGATGGGTTTTCTGCAGGCAGGGGAAGGTTGATATGAAAAACAATGAATTTCAAGGGGTGTTTGAATCTCTATATCTGCTTTGAAAATTCGACCTTATATTCCAGTGGGCCCCACAGGGCACTATGGTAGAGATCTGAGAACCAGGAAGCAACAAAGTAAAGGCAATATAAACAAAATCAGTGTTTGATTATAGCTGCGTCATAAAGACTGTCCTGGAGTGAGCATTTTGGAGAGGAAATGAGACGGAAGGTATAGAAAAAAACAACAGTCAGCGGTTAGCCTGAGAGCAAGACTTTTGCTTCTTGTTGGACTCAGGGTAGTTGAGGATAAACAAGAGAAAAGAAATTAAGGATATCCTGCTACCTTTGATAACACTTGTGCAGCACAAGCCTTAACTCTGAAGCATCTGGTGTGTACAGTTAAGGAAGATATTGCTTTTCTTCCTTCACCAGGCAAGGCTTTGATTCAGGGACTTACAGTTACGCGACATGTTAAAATTTCACTTTCATTTGCACAACAATTTTAAAAAAAAGCTAAAACTTTGTTCCGTGTGTGAATCTTTGGATGTATGCGAACGTTGTAGAAGTAGGTCAGGCACAGGTCTGCATTAAAATGAGCCAGTCTCAATAGAGATCAAAGAAATGCACCTGAATAATCAGTGGTGAAGAGAAGAAGGAAAAAAAGAAGAGAAGTAAGTGGTGAGAGGAGAAAGAGAGGAGCATATATACTGGTTATTCATAGTTCCATTTCATGGCTGACTTGTGATCAGAAGGAGAGGAGATGTGGAGAGATATCAGCCTAAAAAGAGTTTTAGAAAGGCAAAAGGTTGAAAGATGAAGGGCAAGAAAGCAAAAGGGAAGCAGAAGTGAGGGGGAAAGGCATCCAGACCTTTAAAATGAATCAAGGTAAACCCCGATGAAGGACGAGGAGGGGGGGGGATGTAAAAGTTCTACAAAAATAGAAGCAAAAAGACAAAACATGTGTTTTTTGTTTTACCTCTATTGCATGTTGAAACTGTTCATGCTCCTTTTGCAGTTGTTCGGCTTCTTGTAATGAACTGGCTGTGATCAGACCAGCGTTCAGCATGGACTCACCGTTACGGATCCAGCCCAGCACCTGCAGCACGCACAGAAAGTTGAGTTATTATCAAAAGAGTGGCATCAAACTTATTATGATGTTTCAAAAATCAACAAAAGACAAAAAAATGGTATTATTATCATTATTATTTTAATGTTATAATACTGTAGTTATATTATTCTTTATTTCCTATGTATTCTTTCAGCAGCTTCACATTTTTCTCTGTTCTGCTACATTTTTTGCTCTCTGCGAGAGATATGTCCTCACATGCTCGTTTCCATCTTTTGTATCTTTAAATGACACCCTGCTCACATTTCCCAGTGCACTTACTCTACCTTAAATTTGCCTTTTCTCCCTCCGCCTTGCACACATGCTGCCTGCAGCGTGCCAAATCACATTTGCTTTCAGTTTTGCTGGCCTGATTCTAGCCAAAGGTTAGTCTTTTGAAGACACCTCTCTCCCTCCCTCTGACTCAGCAAGCATGCCTGCTGAGTGGGTGGTAGGCAGAGCTGCAACTGAAGCTTGGCTAGAAAATTAATGACGCTACACAACACTGACACCTGTTTTTGAGAGGCTTTAACGGGGTCAGTGTTTCCACTGCACTTGCAATGACCTGAGGCGGAACAAGTATGAGGTTAGCTTTCCAATCTCAAAGAAGCTGTGTGCAGATGTGTGAATAATACCCTTTTATAATACAGTTCTACTACTACTTACAGCTCTTTTGGTTTGTTAAATCTCCTATCGCTAGCACCCCCCCCCCCCCCCTAAAAATAATACAAACTAACACACACTC
>VOQJ01013395.1:0-16567 GCA_015052665.1 Apistogramma diplotaenia | reverse complement strand
GAAGCCGCTTAAAGGGGGGGCGTGGGTGTGTGTGTGTGTGTGTGGGGGGGGGGGGCAATAACGAGCAGACAGATGTTTGAGGGAAGTGAGAATCAATAGACACGCTGCCAAACGCATAAACACGAGATATGAGACAAAAATCAAAATCAAATCCAACCAGTTCTCTTCAAAGCTGGTGTTTTGTGAATGGTCATCTTTGTAACAGATTAGCCATCTGGGTGAATTGGCTCGGGATGCTGAAGCCCTGGCACACGGTCCAGGCTTCAGGGGAGAGACCCTGCCACCCATTGTTCGTCTAACACCCACGCTGCCAACGCCAACGCACGCCTACTTCTGATATTGTTCTCTGCGCTTTACTATGTCACCTTATAATACCTGGAATCTATATTGACAAGTGTAGACAATTTAAAAAAAAACTGTGTGAAAAATGAAATCAAGTGACTTGTTTTTCAAAACAAACGCTTCTCTTTGTTAAAGCTGGTGGCTGGAGGATTTCAAATTAGGCAAAGCTAGTTATTTTTAATAGTGAAACTAATCAGTTAGCTCCATGAAAATCCGGTGCAGGTGAACTGCTTGTCATAGCGAGTAGTTCGCGCCCTGTCCTCACAGTAAACAACTGCCTTTTTAACACACTGGACTGCATCCAAAAGGATTCTATAGCACTTGAAGAAGTGATGGGCAGCAGAGTTGGAAATATTCACTTGTACAAACATATGCGCACAGAAAAAAACAGCATCATAGTGGCGCACAAACAGACACACACACAGGCTCACAAACACATGTGCTCACACACATAGCGTACTGCTACCATTGTGAGCTGACAGATGGGATGAAGGAGATTAGTCCATATGGGCATTAAAGACTAGCTTCATTAATAACACCGAGGCTCTGACGGTCTATGAGTCTGTGTAAACAGGATGTAGAGTTAACACATGCAGAGAGCAGTGCTTTGTCAGTCTGGGGAGGTTAATTTTGACAGTCAAAGATGCACAAACTGGTTCTTTCATAATGACCGAAGGAAGAAGAGTAGTGAGTAAAAATGCATTTTTGCAGCTTCTCAAAGGCTTAGGTCAATTATAAGAAAACACCTTAAAGGCCTAATCAAAGTCGAGGAGAAGGCAGATAAGCTCAGGCTGTGTTTGTGGTGTGTAAATCTGTGCTAAACATGGAAAACTGCAAGTGCAAAATTATCCTTCAGAGTTTACTGCAACTCTACTGCAACAAGAATATAAAGACAGTAAGAGCATTAACACAAAATATAATGGCTACCTGGCAGAATTAATATCATGTCCTCATACAGTATTAGTTACATTGGATCTTAGCAATAAGCAAAACTGAGGGGTTAAATCAATGCCACAAAAAGGGCAAGCTGAAGCAAGTAGAGGGAATACACACCTCTTTGACATGTGTGTGAAAGGCAACAGACATGTCCAGCAGCACTTTACGTTGCTCGACACGTCGCACAAAGTCCTGGATGCGATCTTCAAGCTGATGGGCGGCCTGGTAAATTTCCTCTGGGTCACACTCACCAGTCTGAGCCAGCTGCTCTGCAGCCTCTAGTAACTTATCAGCATTGGTGTAGGTGTTCTGAAACATCAAGTATATTCAAAATGAGAATACAGTATCTATTGCAATTGACCACAACAACGAGCCTTTTGTTTGTTTGTTTTTTTCTCCACAGTGTCAAGTGTGTCACACAACAAAGAAAACTCACCTGTGCCACCTCCTCAAAGTCTTCGTGTCTTTTCTGCAAAGCCCTGGCTCTGTGCAAAGACTTTCCAACACCAGTGTGTTTGCTGAGGAACGCCTCACCATGATTCTCTATCCAGTCCAGGACCTTAAAACACAAAACACACAAAAACTGAGCATACATATACAGATAACAATAAGCACAAAAAAAGCATGAATTGGAGGATGCAGTACATATTTTCCAGCAGTAGGGGGTATAATTGGCTGTATTTAGATGGCATTAATTACAACAGTCTATGAATGTCCTCTCTCCTTCTCCCCACTGCCTTTCCTTTACTCTTTCCCTCCGTTCGCAGTCTGTCGTGTTTAAATTACAGAAGCCTGGATGATTGGGTTTTATTTAACTGTAAATTCAAAGCACTGGAAAGAGTCAACACTTCTACTGTGACTGTGAATAGATTTAAGTCTTTGTATTTATTAATAACCTTATTATTTATTGAACAGATGGCCAAACTCCATCTGTTTCTATGAGCGGTAATGAAAGGGATTTTCAACATCTCTGAGAGAATATTGTGATGAGGCAAACACATATGAACACGCGCACAATGCCCTCGACACATTATGTGACAGTAAATTGCATCACCATGGAAACCACTACCAAGAGAAAAGGGTGATAAAAGAACGAATTGAAAAGGGGAAGACAGAAGTGCAGATGTACAGAAAGACAGAGAGAGAGAGAAGCAGAGAGGTGGAAGAGGCCAGAGAGGGGTTTATGCCCAAAGGACAGAAATACACCAACTCAGAAGTTTTGATCTAAGATCTAAGACCTCTGCCATCCCCACAGTCACACAGAGAGACGCTCAGTCGAAAGAAAAAAAAAGCCCAGAGGAAGTTTTTTTAAAAAAAAAAGGCTTTGAAAACAGGAAATTATTATATTCTTAATATCAGCCCCTCTTTTTTTATTCAATACCAACCTTACTCCTGTATGAACCAGAATATACAAACATTTAAGATTCAATAGCACTAAAATTGACATATAATGAGAAGCAGTGGAAAAAGCTCTACATTTCCATCCTCTCAAGCTCTAAGAGTGAAAAAAATGCTTGAGAAGATGGATTTACACATTGGGGAACCACAATATAGACTCGTTTAATCTACAGGGAAGCAAATTCAGACCCGAGGGCGAGACGGGACGACACTTCATGCAATTTCCACTCTCCTCTCATTGGGTGGGTGCCGAGGGTCTCAGCAAAGCGGGGTTTAGCTGTATGTGTGTGCACACATTTCTTACCTGCTGCACATCCTGCTGAAAAACACACAGCTGCAGGCGCTGGTGCAGGCGGACTTTGCGATGCTGCCAGATGTTTTCTAGTTGTCTTTGATGGTGCAGCACCTCATGGATGATATCCAAGACATGATGCACAGCCTTCGAGTAGTTAGCAGATGCCATCAAGGAATCAGCGCTTCCGGGGGTCAAGGGTCGCTGCAATTTGTCCAACAGAGACTTGCCATCCTGGCTTACCTGTAAAGGTGAATGTGCAGTTTGATATTCAGAACAAGTTTTGCGTGGCTCACCTGATACGTCTGATACATATTCATTCAGTCAATTCAAAATATCGATACAACACTCAAAAAATCGGAATATCACAAAAACGGGAAACTTTCACATGTTCTATATTCATTTATTTTCATTGTGTCAAGTTGATTTTTCACAAAATACTGTTTTCGATTTCTTCTGGCGGCAGTAAACTATTTCCAAATAAATCGATGCCCACCGTTGTTTCTCTTTTTTAAGTTGTGAAACGAACTAAAACCCAAAGGGATGTATCGATGGAGAAAGTTTCCATTGTTGTTGAAGGCAGGTGTGCATATGTTGAATCTATGATTTGCATAATCATCAGATCTGCTGTCTGTATTCTGCAGAGCCACAGTGATATTTGGATACACAAGTCTGTGATTTGCATGCTTACTTGTATCGCGCATGCATTGTTCTGCATGCACCGTCTACGTCAGTGTGTCTTTGCCTACTGACCTCGGAGTATGCCGTGGTGATGTGCTCGTACAGCCCCTGGTGATGATGAATTGTATCTTCCAGATCTTGAAGTTCAGAGGGCAGCTCTCCCTCACCACATGCCTTACACCACGGCTCCACTTTACTCATGTACTGGCAAGAGAATACAAAACAAACACTGTATAATGACAGATGTACAGTATCTGTGCAAATAAGCACATCATACAAGAATACAATATTTGAAAAAAAAACAGAGAGAGAAATGGTATTTAATTACAAAACTGTGAACAGCAGTGGCTAATGAATATTAGAATAAGTGACCTGTATATGGAAGGGGAGACTGCATTTGTAAAATAAGGCACAAAAATAACATTTTAACATACAATACGATGCCTGCAGCACTGCTTTGTCCATTTAAATTCACGGCAGAGCAATACAATCACTTTCAAGGAAGTCTTGAACATCAAAGACTAAAGAGAAAAAGGGCCACTCAGCAAACAGTAGCTGTCAACAACTAATGCAGTGCTACTGCACCTGTAAGCAAAATAATGGAAAGCGGTATTGATCATTTAAATGGTCTCTCATTACCAAGGTTCTACAGTAACTCCAGTGCCCTTTAAATTGGTTAGGTTTTAACGTGAAGCTGTAATACTGCTTGGATACTAAATTATCCAGAAAAGCAGAGACGATAGAAACACGTCACTCTTTATTATTACATAATACATCATATATTGTACGCTCCAATTATTGTTTCTTCAGTATGCACTAAAAGATGTACTGTAAGAACTCACAACTTTATAAATACATGCAGCTATTCTGATGCTTTGCCAACAGCACATTTTCTTCATCCAGAAAAATGCTTGCATGTGTGCAGGGTGATTATCTGTGCATATGTAGATGTGTTTTTGCACATGTTCTATACACATGTGTATTTGTATGTGTATTGTATATGATCAGAACTGCACTTAATTTTTAGCATCCATCTACCTGATCTGCTTTCTGGTGGAAGCTGGCAGACATCTCCAGCAAGGTGCTGCGTTCGTCCAGTGCTGCAGCAAAGGCCTTCCACTCTTGCTCCAGCTGGCTCGAGATCTGCTGGATCTGCTGAGAGGCATAGTGGCTGGACTCCAGGAGCCGATTTCCAACAGACATGATTCGATTGATGTTAACGTACACATTCTGTGTTTCAGAGAAGAACAGATACACAAGACCAAAAAAACATAGCAAAAATGATTAATTTAAATTCTATACAAAAGGAAAAACCACCATGATGAGAGGTCTCTTTTATGTATTGTTACTATCTGGGCATCTTCCAGAGTAAATTAACAGGCTGCCAATCAAAGTACATAAAGGCTTCAAATGGCCCAGATTGGCAGTGTTTATGTAAAGCAATTAAAGTATATTTGTGAAATGTAGTGTCTAAAATGACATTAACAAAAACAGTTAATGAAGTTATTAAGAGAATACAACTAAATGTGTGCACCCTTGTTATATTTCACCTTTCTCTTTACACACACACGGGCGCGCACACACACATCTATGGACATTAAAATGTAATTCACTTGGGAGACATACCCCCATGTGAATAACAAAAAAGCCCATTTGCCTCTTAATCTTTCAGTCTTTTTTTTAATATATGGGCCCCAAGCTGTTTTGTGTAGATAGGCATGGATCAGCAAACGCTAATTAACAACTGTGTTAACACTGTGTTATTATTCTATTCAATTACTGCTCCTGGAGCCCATTATGGGTCTTAGTTTGCTTGTTTCAATCACAACAGGAAGGGAAGATGAAGCAAACACCAGCTATAACACTTAAAGCAGCTTGCATAAAAATGTGGACACTGGATTTACTTTGTTTAATGCAGAAGGCTTTGAGATTGTCTTTTTATATTAGGGTTTACAGACATTTTAAAACTCCTCTGCATTTACATACTGTGCAAAATCAACATTTCAAAGTACTAGATTCAATGTGATATTAGTTCAAGGATAAAAGCGACAGCATAGCTCACATGAGTTCAGCTCTTGAATACACAGCAGTAGGTAAGTTGTCATAAATACAAGCACAGCGATGAGAAGATGAAATACTATAATCCCATAATAAATCTTATATATATCAAATATTGCAGAATGATCTACCTCTTAGGTTTCATGTGGTATTCTAAGGAGGAGTGAAGGGAGGAGGAATCGGAAGGACATAAATTTTAAAAAGTCTTCCTAATTTAAAACTGATGGTGGCATAGGGGATGAGAATGGCTGTGGCAGAGAAAACAGACATAAATAGGAAATGGAAAAGAGGACAGGTCCCAGAAATGAATCAATCGAAAGAAAAAGCCAGAAGTAGTTTCTTTGTGATTAGAGTGCAAAACAAGGTGAAACATTGTCAACAACCTCTAAGCTTTAAGCACTTCCTGTTTTCAAAATGACCCAGGCAGACCAGTTTGTATGTATATCCCAGGAGCTCGTTCAGAGTACTTTACTCCATCTATCAGTACCCAAAGCTCGTGACTATACGTGAGGGTAGGGACACGTAGATCGACCAGTCTTCACCACGACAGACTGATGCAGCGTCACCGCAGGCGCAATCCACCTGTCATCACTCCCTAGATACTTAAACTCCTCCACCTGGGGCAACAACTTGTCCCGGAGTGTCACTCCACCCTTTTCTGGCTGAGGACTATTGCCTCAGACTTAGAGGTGCTAATTCTCGTGCCGGCTGCTTCACACTCAGCTGCAAAATGTTTCACTGTGAGCTGGACCTGACCTGATTCATCAACCCATCAATCTGACTATTCATCACCCTGATGAATAGCATAGAATGCCTTTATTGTCATTACACAGATGCACAAAGAGATCGGAGCCAAGAGACTGGATGAAGCCAAGAGCATCGCATCATCTGCAAAGAGCAGAGAAGGCTGCCATAGACCTTACAGCAGAGTCTGAAGAGTGTGATAGTTGGAGCACACCCTCTGGTCCCCCTTCTTACTCAAACAATGCAAACCCAGTTTTGAATAACTGGTTTATCTCACAGGTCACTGTCCCAACACACAGTTTTCACAGGATCACCATGAACCATCTCTGTGTATACAAATTAAAGGCAAATCAACTCTTTGCTTTTGGAGTCCAGTGAACAAGTTAGAGTGTTAAAATCCCTTGAGCATTTGATGTAATTCATAATCATTCCTATACTGTACAGTACAGCATGTTTGGCTTGTTTTGGTAAAAACTCCTAGCAGTCATCTTAATATTTTTTATTTAATGTACACTGACATATTCCATATGTAGAAAGATCAAACTACCTGGGAAACTTCAGTGCTTTCAGTAAAACATTTTACACTGGACCCTCCTACCAGGTGATTTGCATCTACCACAGTCTGTAAGGTATTTTATAAATACACATCACACAGTCACCAGCAACCAGAGACACAATTCAGCAATGGAGGTCCCTGCAGCAACAAACAACGCTGATGAAGAATACATGACAATGGATGCTGACCAGTGGGCAGAGCAGGATGATATCTATGAAAATGGAGACACACTAGATTTAAGCACAAGGGGCTAGAGGGGACAGGAACCAGGCCCTGTATTCAGAGGAAAGAAGAAAGAAGAGTTGAGAAATGAGAGAACAGCGACAAACACAGCACCACAAAACAATGTGTATCAAACCGCAGCGCCAGCCTCCGTCCACACCTCCACTCTCAGATACATGACTATCAGACGCCCTCCATTCAATGCCAAAGGAGGACAGTGAAAAAAGCAGCCTCTTGAGTTAGGTAAGGCGCATACTCAAATACAGACAGTATAAATACAGACACACAAAGAAACATTATTTTCTGATTAGCTTTTTTCAGGCGGACTACACTGTCCCTGGCGGTGCTGTGTGTTCTGTTAATCACAGTAATACTCGGTGTGAGCATCGCTTGTGAGTCTGAACTTTAACATTATGGTTTCATGAAAGTAGACATTTTTTTGTGATGTGAAAAAATATGAAAATGATGGCTACTATATGAATGTGCACACTGATGTATGCATTGACATGTGGGAGCCATTTTTAAGCCATTACTAGTAAATAGTGATATTTACAGTGACTTAAAGTTTGATCTTCACCTTCAGAGCGTATATTGCTGCATGCATCATCTGGCCATGTTATTTTAACTTTCCATAGGGCCAGCAGTCTGCGGTAAATTGTGCAGGAATTATATGTGTATGGTTAAATTGCACATGACTTCATAAACTTCTTATCCCTTTAATCACAGGTGCAAGTTTAGCTGGGAATAATCTGCTGATGGCCGAAAGAGGAGACGAGCTACTAAAGGAAAACTATAACTTGACGAAACAACTAGGCACGTAGTCACCAAACGCAAGTTCAGTGTTAACATTCAGCATGACTCCATCATAACAGAGTGCAAAACAAACAATCGTGCAGTCCTCTGAAGAAAAAGTACAGCATAAATCCTTGTACAGATGGTTTCTGAGATATTGAAGTGTACTGTTAAACTGTTTTTCATCTTTATAGACAATTTAAGAAATGTCTCCATGGCAGTATACCATGTTTCCAGCAATGTGTACCCTAACTGTCTCAGCGGACGTTCACTCTTCATTCTAAATTATGAGGCTCGAGGTAAGAAGGACCTCTTCCTATTTCTGCACCTGCATGTCTGCGTGTGTATATGAAAATGTTAAGGGTGTAAAATGTTATACTCAGACTTAACAGCTTTGTGTCTAACGCAGGGAAGCATGACACAGTGCTCCTTCTATCTGTACAAAAGCAAGATGGATGGTGGAGGCTGCAACAGCTCGTTCTCTTGGAGGTGTGCACGTAACTTTCCCTGAGACCATAACAAGTATACAAGGCAGCTCATATTTCCATGTTATTAGAAATGACTCGCAGACTCTCACGTTGATATGGAGATAGTTTGGCCCACTCTTCTTCAGTTCATTGAGGTTTGCAGGTATTTGTTTATGCGCAGCTCTCTTAAGGTTCCTCCACAGTATTTCGATCATGTTGAGGTCTGGATTTTGACTGGACCATTGCAGCACTTTGATTCTTTTCTTTTTCAGTCACTCTGCTAGAGATTTGCTGCTGTGCTTCGAATCACCGTCCTGTTTCAACCAAGCTTTAGCTGTCATACAGATGACCTCACACTTGACTCTAGGACACTTTGGTATGCAGTTCAGTTGGATCGATTCATCAAGTGCATTTCTGACACTCTTAATTCCCATAGAAGCAGTGATGGTGTGCTTAGGGTTTTTTGTTTTTCACAAGTTCTTCTGCATTTTGGCTTCATTTTTGTGAAATAACAAATTGTGTGTTATTATTAATCTGAAATTCAGTTGTCTGAACTTAAGACATGACAAGAACAACATGATTTTTACGATGTTTTGATTTGTAAAACCTTCAAACTGAAAGGGGAAACCTTATTTTTACTATAATTGAATATTGCAGTTTTTTTTTTATTGAGAACATTAATTTGTGAGTTTAACTAATTAATATTAATCCTACATTACATCATAATACAACGTATCTCTATGAAATGAGCAAATTCTGTTGCAAATATTTACTGGTGATTCAGTAACAAGCACCTCTACAATATTCTTCATGATCAGAACAGGCAAACAATCAAAATTATTTGAATGGATTTTGTGATGTTAAGAGTTTTAAACCCTGTGAGGAAAAAAGCTGAATAAATGTGAAATAAGTTGTTACAATTATGCCACAACAAAAAAGGTCATATGTGTAAACGAAAATGTATAAAAGACACTATTAAAAGTGTTTAAAAAAAAAAAAAATCCTGATTCCCAGAGTGAATTTTCAAGTAGCTCCCATAGGGGGTGTAACGGTAACATAACCCCACCATTTTGCAGCATGACACATTATCCCTCACATAAACAGCAAAGAGTCACCGTTAGCATTTGGTCCAAATCCTCACCTACACATTCATCATCACTGATGACTGCCTGACATAATACACCGAACACACGCTGGTGTGCTGAGATTCTTATTTTTTTGTACCAGTGGTGACGACGTTTAGTCACCGGAAACAGGCGAACGAGTAATTGTGTTGCTTCACATTGGTTTTACTCTTGCTAAAATGTTGACACATTTGGAAAACATAAACACACCAACAGGAGAGCGTGGGTGGAATAAACACACCTACTGACTGTGTGTATTTCCATTGTACTGTGCAGGCAACAGGAAGGAAGGAAACGCAGCTTCCTGTGGAAGAATAGGTGGAGGGGGGCGGTGGTCTCTCAGCGTTAAACCATCTGCATCCGTATTTTTGCATATGCTGTCAGTGTTGGTCGGAGTAAACTGCAGTTTTCAGCTGCTGTTGTCTCAGTCGGTGTTTGGTTCATCTTAACCTGCACAGTTTAAACATCTGGCCGTGAGCGGCACTGAAGCTGCCCCCCTAAGCTGCAATGCTGTGAATGGTTTGTTAACACCAGTGACACTGTAAGAAGATTTAGGCCAGTTGCCCTGATCTCCACTGGTTACACTTTGGTCTCACTAAAAATACTTGTGATAGAAAAATTGGTGGCTGGTTTGCTGTTGTTTAAATCAGAGGTACTGGGCCATTTTCATCTGTTGTTGTTGTTGTTGTTGTCTCATAGTTTTGAAGCTGTTTTCAGACTTCAGCAAATCTTCTGATTCAAATGCATCTTACACAGCCTGAAGCCAGCCTGGTTTACCTGTTTGGTAATATTTGCCATACAGGAATTTCACACTATAGTAAGTTATGAGGATGTAAAATGAAAGGGCACTGCGGAGGATTGACAAAAAGATGGAACAGAAACTTTGCAAAGCCATTACGACTGAAAAGTAAAACTGTGACAATAAAAGAAGAAAGTTAGGGCAGAGTACATATTGCGGTGGGTGTAGTGGCACAATACAGTGTCCTGAGGTAAATTCATTGGTGAACAGCAGAGCTGTAAGGACTACAGTGAGGCATGATATTGCAGGGAGGAGGGTGGAGCAGAGCAGCAGAGAGCAGCACACAGCAGTGGGAGCGGCACAAAGGCAATATGGGTCAATTATGGGAACAGCACCATGACAAGACATGACAGACTGGGGCAGAGTTGAAGCAGAGCACAAAAAAATATAAATAATATGACAAAGGGCATGGCAGGACATAAAATATTGTTCTACAGGGAGAAAAAGAAAGAGTTTACTGGGAATGATGGAAGTCTGGTACTGTGTTACCCGTTTCTGTGCATATGCATGTTCCTAACAACTAAAAAGAGGGTCTTACCATGCAGTTCATAGCAAAGTGGTTGTGCTGCGTCTGCAGCTCTACGGCATGCTGATGGTTCCCTCCGATCTCCGTGTAGCTGGTCAGGAAAAGCCCCTTGTTGTGCATGATCCAATCGAACATCTACACGCAGAGTGGGTGGAGAAAAAGCACTTATTTTTACAGAAGGCACATCAAGTAAAAAAGTTTTCCATTACATGTTTACTCATAGCAACAGCAGCGAGAGGCCCCGTTGACTGCTAATTAACCAAAACCTCTGAACAAAGCAATTACTTCCCAAGGCAAGTCGTCTCCCAGCTCCTCTGATACGAGTAGGAACAAAAGAAAGGACTATGTGTGGGCTGCATCTGTTCTTTTCAGTTTATTGAGATGCGAATATGCCAAAGCTGCGTTAAATGACACCTTTTAGAAGACTTGTCACCAGCCCTGCACAGGTAATATGGCTACAGTTCCCATTTGCACAAACTCACCCATTACTTATAAAAAAAATCAATTATACATTTCCAAAAAGCATTTAAAAGCTTGTAAACTCAGTGGGTAATTGGACACATAAAAATAAGAAAATAAGCTGCAAAAAGCACTTTTCAAAGATGTGATATAATTGTAAAGATGATAAATGTTCTGACCTCCACACATTTAGAAAGAAAAGGATATTCAACCTTTGCCATCGGTGAACTTTCACCACGATGTTCATACACAGCCTCAGTAATCTGGCTTACATGGTGATGAAAGCTGATTAGGGGACTTTAATGTTATATTTTCATATACCTGAATAGAATTGGGATGCATGCTCATGCAAAAGACTAGCTCCTCTGCTGCCTGAAATAACTGTATGCCTAATAAGATAAACTGTTGCTCAAGTATGTGGAAAAATGCAAAAGTCACTACAAGTTATTTTTCTTTTTATCGTGTAACAAAAAGTGCAAAGCTGATGTGAAGGATACCGACCTTCTCGGCATCTTGCTCGAACAGCCGCAGTTGGAAACACTGGTCCAGCTTCAGTTTCCTCATGTGCCACAACTGTTGCAGATTCTGGCGCATCCCGTGCAGCTTATCCAATAAACCTGTCACTTTAGCCACCAGATTGTGTACGTCCACGTGCGTGTGAAACCCGTGATGATGGTCATTAGAATCTCCACTGGCTCCACCACTCCCACCCCCTGCAGTCTGTGACTGTAGCCTTTGGAGCAGCCTTCGTCCCTGTGCGTCAAGCTCCTCTACCGATGCCTTGGTAGCCCTTTTCTTCAGGGCGGCATGTTCTTCCATTAGCCGCCGAGCCCCCTCGAGATCCCGCGGGAGGTCGCGCTGGGACAAGGTTTCCTGGAGCTCTTCAAGGCGCGCCAAAGCCCGTGCTGCATCACTGGCAAATGTTTCATAAGAGAGTCGCACCTGAAATGAAATTTACAAGTCACCAACTTTCCCCCCAAAGAATAAAGCTTTCTTAAAAAGATCAGGAAAAAAGTTGCTTTCTTTGACTGATGGTTTGTTAATTTAGCACACAAAAGGCTTAAATTAAAGACCACATTATGAAGAACCAAAGGGGGGAAAAAACCTCAATCCATTCATCATGGTTGTATTCTAGGCTGCCCTCGAAGTCGGCTGTCAGCTGGGAAGGGTCCACAATCTTGGTTAAACCCTCTAAGGAGACCATCACCGTCTGGGGTGAGGAGATAGAGAAAAAAGAAAATAATCACGATTAGACAAAAGGGATGAAAGAGAAAAAAAAAAAGCAGTTTACACAGTGATAATCGTCACTATAGCCCAAACTAGTCAAATGTTAACTTTTCAGAATATTTCCTAAAACTTGACTCTAAAGATGATGTGCACAGTCAGTTGCAGTGTACACCCAGTCTGTCAGATAAGTGTGATGAGAAAAAAAACAGCATCCATGTTATCTTTAATACGATGTTAATACAGAAATATAAACTCTCATCACAATTAAACTCTCTGGCAAGAAAGACCGAGTTCTCTCTCGTATGAATGCTGCAATAACTGGAGTTTGCATGTTAAGTAAAACGCAAAACTAGCCATGTGCTGGTTATCAGTGTGCTCCTCAAAATAATACACTTCACATCCCAAAAAAAAACAAGTTGCTCGTCCAAAGCCAGTACACTAAAGTTAGGAATAAACTCGTTGCCATGTCCTATATATCCCGTTTCCATAGTAACTGGGTCAGAACTAAATATAACACCTCCATATGCCCACATGGGACAGAATAGTGCCACTGACACAGAGCAGCAGTCCAATTAGAGCTGGTAAAGGAGAGCCAGCAGCTATGCAAAACTAACTAATAAACCTAATTATTTAAACAATATATCCACCTGAACATACAGTACACCGACATGATGAGACACCCGGTACCTATCTGCCCAAAACAGACAACAATCACTGTGCATGTACAGCTAAAACAATAACTACAAAAAAATGTGAAAAGGATCACTTTTGTTTGCGTTATTATTAAAAGCACGTGGTGCATCACCCACCTCAAATTCAAACTTGGAGCTGCCAAAGTTGGTCCTCTGCTTTTGCCAGAAGTTGTCTGGCTTGATGATGAGAGCAACGTGAATACAAGAAGGGAAGGACTCCTGAAGGATCTTCAGCAGCGGTTTGATGCTGTCCCACTTAGAACCACGCATGTCCACAATGACTGTGAAGCCATGTCTGGCCACCTCCTCGCTGCAGAAAGTAAATAAAGAAATAAAGAGGTCAGATCCCCGGGAAAAAAAAAATCATACAGAAAAGAGGTGCAACACATTTAACAGATTTTATAATGCTAACATGGAAGCATTAAAGCCAGCTTAGAGAAAAAGCACTGGCGACAGAAGGACACGATTTGACGTCATCGCCTCATAACAAAAAGATACAGAAAAGCCATTTTCTAAAGGAACTGCTATAACTGTGAAGAAGCCAAAATTCAAATACAGGATAAAGTCAGAAGATCCCAATCTCTGCAGCATCTGGAGAGGAAAGAAAACAGCTAAAACACTGGAGCGCTGAAGTTTCCACTGCTGCTTACCAGGAGTCCTGCTGCTGTGCAAGTCCATAAAAGGTTGTTTCTCAGTATTAAAGGCTTTAATCTGAATGTGTAGCTATGACACAGAAACAGACGCAGGCCCTCCTGCTCTATCTCACTCAGACCACACTCTATGAAAACAGATCGGCAGCCAAACGGAGAGAGAAAAAAAAACAGAGCGGCGGGAGGAGAGCAAGCGAGTGAGAACGAGAGACACTGACACGGAGAAAAAGGGTAAAGAAAAAGGGGGTTAAGGCAGCAGAAATATTTAGACAGGAGGAAGAGAAATCACTCTGAGGAAAAGAAGCTGGCCTCCTCCTGACTTATGACACTCCTCGGTCTTCTGACCGGATGACTGGTCACCTCTAACTAATCTTTTATCCTGTCTAGTCCTACCTCTTTCTAAAGAGCTGAGCCTTTTGGAGGCCTGTTAAGCCTTTGAACACCAGCTGTATCAGCTTCTCCGGTCTTAGTTAGAGGTAGTTACTTGTCCTTTAGCGCCAAGACCCAAAAAGTACTAGAGAAAATTATTTGAAGGCTTTTAATAAATAAGTTGTAATATCACAAGTCTTAAGATAATATATTCTAAAATAAACGTTTTATTGGACATAGCCTGCTTCACAAACATAATATAATTGGTATTTTAACATAAACTATAAACTCCTCATATGCATCATTTAGACTTTAATCACCCTCTTTTTGAGTTTTTATACACTTCTGAAATGTTTTTAAAAGCTCCCGTGTTCTGAGATGCTCATGAGGGAATTGAAAACTATGCACATAATGTATATAGAGTAAAGTTTTGAACCTAGTAGTTACACTTGCTTCTGCTACTGAAATATATGCAGGCAGTGAAAATGTCTCATAACGCCCCAGCCATCCTACAAGCAAGCGAAAAGATCAGTGAATCTGCACCCTTTTTTTTCCCCCAGTAACTGATCTGGACCAGCTCTCGCCTCAAGACAAATCTCCAAACTCCACTGCGAAAAATACTTTAAAGCACTCGACCTGCAAAGCACTCGAAAGCACAGCACAGGGGAGATCAGAAACAGCAGAGAAGAAAAGTGCACGCTTCCCTCTAAGCTAATGACAACTGACTCCAAACACAAAAACGCCTGGAGCTACGTATAAAAGGTGCTTCTAGATTTGAAGTTCAGCCTGCACACAACTACAGGGAGCAACAGAGTACAACTTTGGAAAGACTTCCTGTGGCAACATGTGAGTGTGCAGACTCTGGTCTAGTAATGGCAACACAGCAAATGCAGGAAAAGGAAAGCAGAGCCAACAAGCGACAATACACCCTCCGAGGCTTTGTTTAGCAAGGAGCAATCCACTCTAACCAGATGTTATCAGGAACAAAGTGACAGGGGCTGAACAGGGTGAGCGGAAACTAAACAAAGCAGCAGCTTTTTCTAGAGAGCAAAGAGGAAATGAGAAGGGAAAAGGAGGAAGAAGGGCCAGAGGGGTTACTCACAATACAGAATCCAAAATAAAAGCCCAGCTCTTTGTTGCCTTGATTTTGCTAACAGGTTGTGCTAATGCTCAGCTACTGGGTAGCACGTATTTGAAGTCAAACATAAAACCCTACAGGCAACTGTGGCAATCTGCTAGCAACCAAATGGATCACTAGGAAGTGTTTTTTGCTTATAAATGAAGCAGCGCTTCATTTATAAATGAAGCAGCGCTTCATTTATAACCAATTTCACCCAGCAAGAGTCAGCAACCTCCAGAAACCACAGCTAAGCAGTTGGGGAGCACACATTTTCCCCTAGCAATCCAACATGGCAGACAAACAATGTGTGCCTGACATCATGTGAGAAACCTCAATATAAGGCTAGCAGCAGGTAGATATGAGTGTTTGTGCATGTCCACAGACAGGCATGTGCTCCACTATCCTTACCTAGGGATAGTGGCCAAGTATGCTACAAGCCTGCGCAGGTCTTCGGGTCGTATTCTGTCATGGTTGCTCCGTGCTGGAAAGGTGAGAATTGGACCTCCACGTCTGTCTCTGCCACCTTCAGACAGAAATATGATGACAGAAAGAAAAAATGTTGTGAGCGCTGGAAGTAACTAGATTGTTATTGTTACCTTTAATTGGCAATCCTCTTCATTGACAACAGAGGTTTCACTGAGCTTAGAGCTGACAGTGTTTGTATGTGTGGTATCTATAAAAATCTGACCTGAGAGAAAGGCAATCTTCTCCTTAAGGATGGGAAGCACATCAATGGCCTTCATATCTTCATTACGATGAAACCCTGAAACACAGAGAAAAACACAGCCGTAAGCAGGAGAGAAGAATCAAAACCAAAATCTTGAAAACAAAAAGAGCAGCTAGATCAAACTCAATCTGTTTTAACTTTCATGTGTGGGTTAAATAACCCCAAAAACAGTGTGTTTTACAATAACCGAGACTCTGAAAAAAATAAAAGACAACCCACTTTCTAACACACACACACCCCACTTTCTAACACACACACACCCCCACTTTCTAACACACACACACACACACACACACACACACACACACACACACACACACACACACACACACACACACACACACACACACACACACACGGAGAGGGACTAGAGAGCTAGATAGAGT
>VOQJ01013394.1:0-10729 GCA_015052665.1 Apistogramma diplotaenia | reverse complement strand
TATCTCAGCTGGTTTGCTGGAATACTGCCTGCATTTGACATTGTGTCTCCTGCCTAAAGTGACACCACGGTCATTTACTGGTTTGGTTCTGATTCTCAGATCCCATTGAGAAGCATTTGGAGCATTCCCATTTAAAGTAAATTTGTCAAAACACCCACCAAAAAAAGAAGCATGCAAGCGAACAAAAGATTAACAAAAAAAAAAAAATTCAAATGAATAAAACAAACAGGAGGTATGGAGAGCTATTTTGCCTTGAGGATTACCTTGAAGAAATTGTTATTTTGTCCACATTATTTCTCATGCCTAAATGGAGACTGGTGCTTAAAAATATCATAAAAGCTGTGAAAACTGTGCTATACAAATTTTGTTAAGATGAAGTGAAAGATGTATTTTTTTAACAAGCACATCTCCTGTGCACTTTGCCTTTTTTTCTTTCATCTTTCTTCATCTTTTCTTATCTGGGGTTTTATATGCATTTCTTTCAGACAGGCTACCAAATGCCAGGTCTTAAATCAAGTGTTCATGAGTGAAGCATCATCTATCTGTGTGTATGTGCACATGCGTGAGTTTGCATCTGGAGAGGCATCCAAGAGTTCTTCACCTGCGAACGCTCTCCATGTGTCACAATCAAGAAGGGGAGTTGTTGTCCCCAGCATCCCTGATGAATTTGGCTCCATCATTAGGCCATCGCACTGGAGAGCTTTGTGGAGAAGGGTCATTAGCACCGGCTAACAAACATATGCATATGCCTCCTCTCACATATTCAGTGCCCTCAAATTTACATGCTTTAATGAGATTCTTCATTTGACATAGCATAGAAAGACGATTTTTGTGATTTATGAGAGAGCATGACTGGGTTTTAGTTTTGAGGACTTTTCTTTTTCTTTTTTTTCCTTTTTTTAGGGTTGTCTCATTTAAGGTTCTTTGGTGGAGCTGTTATATTTCTGTAGTGCAGGAGCATGACTCTGTACTGTGTTCAGCTGTGTATATTGCTGAATAGATTGAAAACAGAAACCTGAAATGATGAAACATGTATGTATAATTCCAATGTCAAATCTTTGGGGTCTTGATCTTTGAACTTATCTTTCGACTCTTTTTCTGTGAGCAGTGCAAATCTTGTTTTTCCACATTTTTTTCAACATTAATATTTTTCACACATATTGAATTTTGAATGAATGTCTTGATCTTCCCTCTTAGTGTTCACAAATGTACAAGTGCTGAAAAGATGTTTGCAAGTAGGAACACTGATGGGAATGAAACAAGCTGAAGTGAGATAAATAAAAGATGGTCAGAAAGCCTGGTCGATCTCATAGAATATTCCAACTTTAAAGTTTATTCAAATCAAACTATCTCATATTTACCCAGGGCTCTTCATGCCCTAGGACACACAGTCAATTAATTAGATGCAACAGAAACCTTTTTCTGACAATTTTAATTCCTTTAGTACACAGATCAAAGTGATTTGAACAAAAAAAAAATGCAGCAAGATGAGAGGAAGACAGAAAAAAATGATGCAAGGAAAAACAACTGGACAGCAAAGAGAATGTGGTTTCACTACTGTTAAACCACAATCAATTAGAACACATAGGGCTCTTCCTCACCACCATGCACACAGATTTTTTTTTTCATTTTTACAAATGCTTGCCATATATGCATTTTAAAGTCCTCCTTTTTTCCCTGACAGCACATCCCTCAAGCTGGTCATTGTTACTCCCCCACTTCCTTACCTCATCCTCTTTCACTTCATGAACATATTACCACAACTGAGCGACACCAGCAGGCAATTATTGCCAGGTGGAAATGTGACACTTTTCACAAATCACTTAACTGAGAGATTGCTTTTCTATTTGCAGCTCAAAATTCTGTCTGGAGAAAAATGCCATGGCACACATACACACACATATAGTGGGCTGTAAAATGAAGACAAAACTGTGCTACTGCACTTACTGTACAGTATACATATACAGTGATACAAGAAAGGGGCTGAATATATGCTCCTGACTGTAGCTGGTGACACACCACATCCAGAATTAGTAACCACATTTAAATTAAAACTACACTTATACAAACATTAACACTACAGTTATGCTGCTCAATTCTCTGTAATAAATTTTTCAAGTATGGAAGCAAAATACGGCTGTAAGGTTGAAGCCTCATTTGGAAGACAGTATATACCTAAGGGCATCTTTTTGATCTTTTCAGAAAACCTTGACTTTAAAATGGAAGGATCCACCACCCTGCCTCAAGCAGTCCTGATTAAATAACCTCAGATGCCCAATAAAAGATTCAGGTTGTTTGGAATGATTCAGCAATCCACAATCTTACTCAAAACCATTTTTTTTTTCAGTTTTGTTTGTGTATTTATCTCCACTCTAAAAAGTGCATAAACTGAAAAGTCTGTTTTTGTGCTCACTGAGTACTTTATGTACTAATGAGTACTGGAAAGCCTCGTGAGGATTTCAGGAAGGATGTGAGTTGTAAAAACAAATGCACAAGAGGTTTTTGTTCACTGTTTCAACATTAATTGAACATTTCATAATCTTAATCATTTATGTAATGTATTATACATGACAATCAGTTCAAAACCAGAAATCAAACTATTTTTTTCTGTGTCTAAGCTTAATCAAAGAGGGAAATCATAAATATTTATACAAAATATTTATTTTGACTTTTATTCTCACTATAGTAACTTAAATAAGTCAGTGCCACTTCCTACATTAAATGAATTGTTGTACACGACTATACAAAGTCACACAAAGAGGACCTTGAGAAGACAAGGAAAGAAAACAATGTTTGTATATGTCTGAACAATTTTAAGGCAGGGAATCACAAAACAGATCAATTTACAAATGTAAATGCCTGCTGGTTCTTTGTCTTAAAATGTTATAATGATCATTAGTCACTTGCATCAATCAACTGAGCTGACAGGGTCAACTCCATATCAATTCAATGTATCCATTACTGTCTCCTGACAGAGAGATTTTTATTTTTTCCCACACCAGAACCTAATTTGCTCACAAACTTCAAAATAGTCGCATGGAGTGCCTGTCTTAGCTGACATTAGCCATAGTCACGCCGAGAAGCTGTAGTGTTGCACATTAAGCAGTCCATCATGTGCAGTACACGTGAGAACACCACACTCCCACAAGAATGAGTTATGCTCACGTCACAGTCTTTAGCTGCAAACACTATTAGCTTAACTCACAGTTTCCTGAGAACACGGTCATGTTCATGAATAACACGCCATAAAACGTCACTTTCTCTTATACATTTTGCTACTTAATCCAAGTCTCCAGAGCTGTGCATTTTGTAATGCAAAATTAGAATTGATGAACACATTTAAAAAGTTACAGGTTTTTTTCTCCATTATTCCACTGACGTATTTTTATTTTTCAGTTTTTCACGTCAAAGTACCTCTCCTCACCCAAAACCTATTCCCACCCAAGCTGTCTCTCAATTCATGTGTCACATCTAAGGGCTGTTTTCATCCATACTCCTTCATGTCCAGTTCAACATCCCCTGAGGGTCCCTTGCTAAATTGAAGTAGAGATTGAAAGCAGGAGTAATGGGTAACTGACATTCTCCTTCAATATTAAATTTTTAGCATTAAATCCAAAGCACTGCTCCTGCTTTCTCCATTTCTTTTCATGCAGCATACAGCTCTAATTCCAACCACTAACTCTGTATCTACTTTACCAAAGGCTTCTATAAAGGTGGATGTGACTGATGTGAACTGGCATATTTTGAAAATAGAAAAGTCCACTTTAAGTGTTGGAAAGTTTAAATTTGCCTTTTGTGAAACCACAGATTTGCTCTAGAGCCAAGAGGGGGAGAAGGTGAACTTTGTGAGACTGTGGGGAATACATTAGTTTTTTCACAGCCAATATTACAGTCAGCTGCAGGGCATAGCATCAGTAATCCCCCATCAAAACTGAGTGAAATAAAGCTTGCATTTTGTTGACTTATCAGTAATTTAGCATAACAGGCATATATATATAGAAAAAAATGATATTCTTGGGCATAACGCTGAGAATACCATCCCACAGTGATGCCTGCTAAGATGCTTGGATGTTTGGGAGAGAGGGATTACAGTTCATTACCAATACCACCTACTCATCCTTGCTGGCATTTAATAAAGGAGGACCCACAGACAGAGAAGAGACGAAAAGGATTATACAAAGAAAGGAAATAAGAGATGGTTGAAAGAAGAGGGTAAGGGGACATCCTTGACTTTAAATTGAGAGCTGAGAGCACCACCCTAAGATTCCTTTGCAGTTTGTAAATTGTTGATGCCAAAAAAGAAAAATAAAAAGGCAAAAGTGAAAGAAACAAATTTAAATGGTTTCCTCCTCAGGGCCAAACAGTTTAGTTCAGGGTTTCACATTATTTCACAGCATTCAGTTCGCAACCAAAAACAAAAGTGGATCTTGTCATGAGTCTTGTTTGACTCATCATATTCAAGAAATAAGAAAGATATGAAGGTCTTCGTAGCAAGAAAGCTTATGTTCAGCTCTTATTATTGTCATCCATGTATAGTCACTAATCTGCATGAGAAGAACTGAAAGCAGGGAAGAAAATGAAAGAATGAGTGGGTACATATTGCTTTTCTATTCCGATATGAAATTCATCATATTTGATAGTACAAATTTAAAAGACAGTTTTTACACTTTGATGAGACATGAAAGACTTCTCAACTACTTTAGTGTGTTTGGTGACTGGAATACAAAATCCAATCTGAAAAAGTTGGGATACTGTGGGACAGGGTAGACAAAAGGCTGGAAAAGTAAGTTATGCTAAAACAATTTCAGAATAATGTTTTTTCAATGTGAAATTATGAAAACTGGGAATATCTCATCATCTACAGAACGTGGTATTACAAAAAGATTAAGAGAATCTCTGCATACAAGGAACAAGGCTGAAAATAAGCAGTGGATGTCAATGAGCTTCTGGGACTGCATTAAAAACAGGTATGATTCTGTCATGGAAATCACTGCATGAGCTCAGGATCACTACCAGAAATCATTGCCTGTGAACATGCCTCACTGTGCCATACACAAATGCAGGTTAAAGTTCTATCATACAAAGAAGAAGACATGTGACCACGGTCCAGCTGTCGTGTCTGGGAAAATCGTATTTAAAGTGGACTGAAGCAAAAAGGAAAACTCGTCTGTGGTTGGATAAATTGACACTTTAAATTCTTTAAAAAAAAAAAACATGGACACTGCATCATCTAGACTTGAGAGGGACCATCCAGTTTGCATCTCCGATGGTATGGGTGGTGCAAGATATGTACAGCTTTTAGAGCAACCTAAGCTCCAATACAGACCTTGCATATTTCAGTGAGGTATATATATATATATATATAAAAATGGCTTCATACCAGAAGACCCAGATTGCTGAACTGGCCTTCCCTGGAGTCCAGGCCTTTAAATGAAACAAAAAATAAACAAATAAATAAAAAGATGACCCAGGGCTGTTGAGTGTTATATCAGACATACAGTAGAAAACAATGGAACAGCATTCCTCTCCAAAAGTCCAGCACCTGGGTTCCTCAATTGCCAGATATTTACAGGCTGCTGTCTAAAGAAGAGCGGATACTAAACAGTGGTAAACATGGCCATGTGCCAACCTTTTTTAGATGTGTCATAAAATTATCTCATATTTTTTCTTAAAATGGTACATTGTCTCAGTTTAAACATTTGACATATTTTCTATGTTCTATTCTATGTTGCATTCTGTTTTTTTAATACTTTACCCAGCATCTCAGTTTTTTAGGAACTGTGGTTGTTTCTTAAAGACTGTCAGTTGTCATTTTATTAGCTTTTAAAAGATTTATTCCTTCATAGAGGTTGAAGTAAAGTCTTTGGCCAAGGTCACTCCCACCCCAGACATCCTCCACATATATGCTTTATCTCATTAACCATGCAGACTCCCGCTGTTCGTGTGTTTGTCCATCGATCTCCCATTATGGTGACAGTTAACTAAGAACCTAATGCATCATCTCTGTGTGGGAGGGTGACATAAGCAGTTAGAAGGCCTTTTAATCACTGCATTCAAAAGTTGCTGCTGAAGAAACATAAGGAATGTAAAACAGATCATTTCTAAACATGTCTGACATGTCATAATCACACACAATATACTGTCCATGAAATCACCTCTCATCTGTCATTTGTCCTACCATCTGAGTTTTGTGCAATGTGCACTGTGTTCACTTTAAGAGAAAAACAAAAGACCAAAATGACCTATGTGGTTGTTTCATAGGATAGCCTCCTATGAAAGCTTGTGAAGCAAGTTTCTATTGGTGCTCAGACAGAATCCTACTGACCTGCAGGTCAGTCAAGTAAACACTGGCCTGCAGATAATGAGTACAATGAAATGCATCGAATCTTCTAACGCCTCACCAGTGTAACATTTTAAATGTTATTTACCCCTGACATACTTGATGATTGCCTAAATAAGTCTCTTGTGGTTGCATACATAAACTGATAATTTTATCTGAGAGTGTGGGCAACTTTTTGTGTCTCCGTGTGCATGTGTGACTCAGTGGGAAGCGGAGGTTATTTCGATGGAGCAGTGTTCATTTTTTCCCATAACACCCTTCAGCAGCTACAGCCCATATTGACTTCCCAGACTCATCTATTCTCATTTATGAGATGATGTCAAGACTCCATGGCAACCACTCTACCAGTTGCCCTGGGCTTACTAACCAGAAAGAAGGAAGAAACAGGAGTACCATATGCAAACACACATGCACACACGTATGCACATATATACTCAAGCATCAAGCTGCAACACTTATGGTGTATGACCAGTATGTCAAAGTGAGTTTTCTTAGCATCAGGGAGCAGAGTTGAAATTCTGAATAAGAGGAGGATAAAATATGAAGAACATCACATAGTAACATACTCATCTTCCCATATATACACCACAGCTGATTCAATTTCCATCTCAGTTATGTAATATGTGACACAGCTGCTTTCCTGCACCTTTCAGGCGGAAAAAGTCATTCATATTAAAAATTATTCCTGCATAAACAGATTACTAACATAAAATGGGTATATCACTGACGGTATATTAAGCTTTGTAAGAAAACCTGCCTCACCCCTCCACCATGATAAGGTGGGATTCACGCAGGAGACAGTGTCTCTAATCGCTAAAACTTTACATATCGTAGTCTGGTCCTCAACAAGTCTTAAAATTTGTTAATTATAACCTCAGATGAACTACAAAATATGACATTTTGCAGCCGAAAGCATAAGCGTTTGTACTTGATTAATTAAGAAACCAAAGGACTTATGAAATAATTTCTTTTGGACAGACAAGAGCAAAGTGGAGATATTTGACCAACAATGTTTGGTGGAAACCAAAGATGCCATTTTGGTGCAAACAACTCATATCAACTATCAAGCAAAGTAGTGGAGAGGTGATGATTTGGGCTCATTTTGCAGCCACAGGACCCGGGTAGCCTGCAGTCATTGGTATACAGAATAGTTTATGATTCACTCAAGATATTCTGGAGTCAAATGTGGGGCCATCTGTCTGACAGCTAAAGCTTGGCCTATATTGGGTCATGCCACAGAATAATGATCCCAAGAATACCAAGAATTCTACAGTAGAATGAGTGAAAAAGAAAAGAATCAAGGCTTTGCAATGGGTCAGTCCAGTCCACATCTGATTGAAGTGTGGTTGCAGACGGTCAATAGGGTTATGCATAAACAAATGCCTGCCAACCATAATGAACTAAAGCAGTGCTGTGAAGAAAAGTGGGCAAAAAATCCTCCATGATGATGTGAGAGACTGATGACATCACAAAGGAAAAAAACCCTTCAACACACTTTGAGTAATTGATACTAAGACTAGTTCTACAAGCTATTGAATCACAGGGTGTCCTTAGTTTTTTACACACTGTATTAAATAAATACTGACACAGTGTAATATCTTATACGGTATTGTTCATCTGAGGTTAAATTTACCAAATTTTAAGAGCCATTAAGGAGAATATGATTTTCATCTGTAAATCCTTAGACTGGAGAAAGGCTGTTCTTTCCTTCCACTTGACAGTATAACATCACTAAACAAATAAGATAAAATAAAGGATTTCCATTATACCTTCTATACTTTTATTGTGTACTCATGTAATACAAAAAGTATTTATTTCAACATGTTATCCTACCATTTTATTAAGCCTGCTATTCTTAATGTTTCTGAATGAAGACATCACATAATACCATTAAAATTATAAAGCTTGAAAATATCCAAATGCATTGCTTTCTGATGGCAGAACACTTTATTTTCTCTATCTTACAGCCTTTGAAGACTTGTAAATATCCCCATTACATTCCTGTTGTAATTAATTAAACATTGCAATTAAGGAGTGTAAACACCAAGACACGGTTTGATATGCAAACAAGGAAATCATATTTGCATTTATGTGCAATTATTTCTTCCCTTTCACAATGGTTTCTTCTTCATTTCAGAGCCCAGCATGAAATACGTGTGTCTGTGTGTGTGTGTGTGTCTGTCTGTGGGTGTGTGTGTGTTAAACATTAAAAAAAATATTACGTAGAGAAAAATATTAATTTCTTAAAAATGTTATTACGGTAATCAGCAGGGCAGAGTTAGGGACAGTTTCTCCAATGAATAATTAGCATAACTCAATTCCATGTACACTATCAAAACCCAGTATGTGTATAATCTCTTAGCAAAATTAGTAATAATTTCAAGTTTCTGCAATAAAATTGTATTTTACCTCCTTTGCCCTTTCTGCTATGCCGCAGAGTTTTTCCACTGTGCATCCTGCTGTGCTCCTACTGATAATATTCAGTTAAAATTGCAACTCATTGCAACTAAGCTAATGAATAAATTCTTTTTTCCCCTCACTCTGCCAACATTATTTATTGTTCCTCTTGAAAAATTGCTGTCATTAAGTAGTATTCCAGACTGTTTCACAATGTCCTCTGTCAAAACAAGAACTTTTCAACTTTTTCCCATTAAATTACAGTGTACTTAGAGGGCAGCAAAGTTTTGTAGGGTGCTCCTTAATTTATCAAATTACTATAGAAATGAACGTGTACAAATGGCACAAAAATATATATTTACAGCTATGTTAGTGTTGTCATACCGTTCTAAAAAAATTAAGTGAGAATGAAGGGCAAGTAAGGTCCAAATGAACTAGAATGAAACTGCAGGCACTTTAATAAAAAAAAGCCCAATATGAAACATCTGCATGATTGAACTCACTAGAGGTGACAAAAGTACTGACATTCTGTACTTAAGTAGGAGTACAAGTACTTCTGTTAAAATGTACTTTGGTAAAAGTTGAAGTACTGGTTCAACTTCTTTACCTAAGTAAAATTTTAAAAGTACAGGCTCTGAAATGTACTCACTGTAAGAAAGTAAAAGTATCAGGTTGTATAAATGTTGAATGCAGTGAATGAATCTCAGCATCTCACCTCTGATTCAAACTCATCTCTGCTACACTTCCTGTAACCTGAGTTGAGTTGTAAATACATGTTATCACAAGGTCACCATATATGACCTTTGAACATGTTGCATATTGGAAACTAAAGAGGAAACACCATACATGCATACACACCATACGTGCATACACACAATACACACCATACAGACCTTGTAAGCTGGATGATATGCAAAAGCATGTGACATGCTTATGTGCAAATAAAAGAGCTAGCAGGGGAACCGCCCGTTGGAGATCGTTGTCTCACTGTTCATGAGTGAACTCTGAGAAGCGGTGCTCCCTGCGAGCATAAAACACCATTGACTGTGTTTCTCTCTCTCTGTGTTTTGATAAAATGACCCTGAACCTGTCACCTGTAACTCTGAGCATGAACACAGCCTCTGTTCATCAGTCCAACACAGAGCTTTACTGTAAATACCGTACAGCAAGCTGACCTGTTATTCAGCACTAAATTGCAGTATTTTCATACAATCTTTGAATTGCACAAAGTTAGTGTACCTCAGTTTGTTCAACAGTTCTTCCCTTTAAATCTAACCGGCAGGCAAAGCCGGTGTGGGAGGAGCTCGGTGAGGCCATGGAAAAAGACTTTCTGATCTCAAAGCAATTCTAGCAAACTATCAGGCAACTCAGCAGGGGAAAGTTGTGTTCTACTCACATGGTCTACAGTGCGGGTGGGGTGCTGCTGACTTCAACTGAGGCTATAGTCAGGTGGTCGAAGGAATTCTTTGAGGACCTCCTTAACCCCAGTGACACGCTTTCTGTAGTGGAAGCAGAGTCTCAGGACGAGGGAGATGGCTTGCCCATTACTGGGGGTGAGTTCACTGAGGTGGTTAAACAACTCCTTGGTGGCAGGGCCCCTGGGGTGGATGAGATTTACACCGAGTTCCTGAAGGCTGTGGATGTTGTAGGGCTGTCTTGGTTGACACGTCTCTGCAACATCACGTGGAGATCTAGATTGGCACTAGATTGGCAGACCGGGGTGGTGGTCCCCATCTTTAAGAAGGGAGACCGGAGGTTGTGTTCCAAATATTGACAGATCACACTCCTCAGCCTCCCTGGCAAAGTCTATGCCAGGTGCTGGAAAGGAGGATCCATCCAATAGTCGACCCTCGGATTTAGGAAGAGCAATGCAGTATTTGTCCTGGTGCTGGACCAGCTCTTTATCTTCTTCAGGATGTTCAAGTGGGCGTGGGAGTTTGCACATCCAGTCTACATGTGTTTTGTGGACTTGAAGGAGGTGCTGCGGGAGTA
>VOQJ01013392.1:0-15787 GCA_015052665.1 Apistogramma diplotaenia | reverse complement strand
CTAGAATGTATTAAACCTCCACTCTTAACTACCCGAGCCCCCGCCCCCCCCCCCCCCCCCCCCACACACCTTTAAACAGCTCTGAACAGTCTTATTGCCTTCAGCCCTCTGTGCCAGTACTGTCATGTCCAGGATGTCAAGACTATTTCCACAAAGTCGTTCAGGCAGTCACAACTTTCATGCTCAGAAGCAGCCCTTTATGCCTCAGTAGCAGCTAATCGCTACAGCGAGATCAAGACTGAACACTTAACACTGAAAGCTTTTACAGCCAGGATTCACTTGTCAGATTTGAGAGGTGTAAGGTGCGAGTTTGCATTCTCAGATATCGGTGCGTGTGTGCGTGACAGACAGTTTGAATGTTGGTGTGAAAGCATCGGCTTCCCCACCTTTCTGCCTCTATTCAGCTCACATCACATTTCTCTCCGGTTCAGAGGGTTTCTGATAGAGCCAACTTAACAGAAATGCTTGAATAGCAAATACAGCTGATGAGAAAATCCTCCCCCCCCCACCCCCCTCCACTGCTTTCTTTATTCCTAAATCCACTTCTTGTTGAGATGCCGTTTACTGTAGTAATCGGGCCTCAAGCACCACTTCTTCACAGCCTGTTGTGGAGCACTCTTCCTAAGTGGGAGGTGAAAATGAACATCGCCGTGGCACCAGTTATCATACCTTTGATTTTTATCCCTGAGTGTTAATAAATTTCGTGTCAACTTTAATGAGCACATAATCCACTGATAATGCAGAGCAATTTAGTGTGTATTTTTAGTGTGTGCAATGAAGACTTTCATACGCTGTTGTGCAGTTGGTAGTTTTATTAAGGCAGTGTAGTTGATAATACTAAATGGGAGTGATGCACTCAAGTGTCCTGTGGATTAGTAGATCTAGATGGTGATTAGTAAGGTAAAGTTTCTGATTTTCTGCTCTTTTTTTCTGTTTGAATCAGTACTTACACTGTTTTTTTTTTTACAACTTGAAACTTTGTCATTTTCATTTTCAGATCTTTTTGTTACATACTCGTGCCTGTGTCCTTACCATATTTACCTTACATGTAATTTACAAAGCATGGGATTGTACTTGCTTGCTCTTTTGCATGATGTCATTTTGCTTATCTCCACATGGACCACACACTGTGTGTAGTGAGCATGATGAAAGACAATGGGTGATTGATGCGCACAGAGCATCCACACATCTGCTGTGCTCTTCAGGGGGAGTTTTGAGGGATGCCCAGCCCCTTTGAGAGGTGCCGGGGTGTGGGAAGATGCAGTTGGGATGTAGTGTGGAAACTCTGCAACTCTCAAAACACAGCTTTTTCCCAACATTACATCATCTCCTGGTCTTTTTCTTCAACCACATCAAACGGTTCTCATGCTAGGCCTACTTAGTTGGGAAGGGCAGAAGTCTACTGGGCTTTTGGCAGACCTGAAACACCGTCTTCTAGTATTCATGTTTTCTGGCACCTGTAAAATCTAAATCTGAGCCAGACTGGAAGTGATGATTATATTTCAACCACAACAGTTATTTAAAGCCAGCAGGCTCTTTGCTGGACAGAAGTGCTGCTCCAAATGTTTGAACAGGAATATCGACAAAGAGACCTGATTAAAAAAAAAAAACCCTAAAACATTTATATATATATCCTGCTTCTGTGTTTACATCCTATATCACTTTGGTGGAATTAAACATTCTGGCCGTCAAAATGGAGCAAGTGTAACCAGAACCTCTGAGTTTTTTGTCTGAACAGATTCTGCAGCAACAGGCCTTCACTACCTTAGAAACAGTTTGCTGGATGGTTTAACAAGGTCCAGAATCCCAGCCCCACTTACCTGTATAACATCAGGATTATGAGAGGCTCTGCCTGCTGATAAGAGGTTTATATTACAGGCGCTAATCACCATTCGTCTGGCTGTGAAGACATTAAGAAGCCAGAGATCTTAAAAGAAGACTTCAGGTACAGTGATACTGTATCCTTGGAGCCAATGCATTTTATATATTTTTTTCTTTTTTTTACATTATATATATATGTGTATGCATATGTTCATACATGCTGTACAGTGTGTTATATTACAAAAAAGCTAAAGGCATAATATTAGCATCTGACTCTACTTGACTCTACACCACCGTGCTCATCTGTGATAAATATTCTGCTTGATGGAAACGATGTATCTGTCAAATCTGCTCTGCTGGACACACTATGTGGTGACATCATTTATAAATCACCTCAAGGTTTTTCTGTTATACTCTGTATTAAAAAAAGCAGTTTTCTTAGCAGAGAATTTCAAATAACATATATATGTGAAAAAAGAGTTTTCACATGGCTCAATGCAGCTCCAGGAGAACTGAGAACGTGCTGTGTTGAGTTGTTTGTAGAACCACCTTTAGCAGCAATAACTTCAAGTAATTTTCAGTTTGACTTTATCAGTCTGGCATCTTTGTGGAGGAATTTTGGTCCACTCTTCTTTCCAGCATTGTTTCAGTTCATTGATGTTTGCAGGCCTTCATTTATGCACAGCTCTCTTAAGGTTTCGCCACAGCTTTTCATTCAGGCTCAGGTCTGGACTTTGGGCTGCTGTCATTCTGGTATAGATATGCTGCTGTTCTTCGGATCATTGTCCTGTTGCATGACTCAGTTTGGACCAAGTTTTAGCTGTCAGACAACTGGCCTCAGATTTGACTCTAGAATATTTTGGCATACAGAGGAGTTCATGGTCAACTAAATGCCTGCAAGGTGCCCAGCTCCTGTGGCTGCAAAAACAACCCAAATCATCACCTCCCCGCTACTGTGTTGACAGTTCGTATGAGGCGTTTGAGTTTGGTTTTCTCCAAACGTGGTGTTGTGCATTATGGCCAAACACTGTGAACATATGAAGAAAAGACATTGTTCCAGAAGTCTTGTGGTTTATTCACATGCAGCTTTGCAAACCTCAGCTGTGTTGTCATGCTTTTTTTAAAAAGAAGAGCTTTTCTCCTGCAACCCTTCTAAACAAGCCATACTTGTTCAGTCTTTTTAGGATTGTGCTGTCATGAACTTTAACTTTTAATTGAGGCCTGTAGCGTCTGAATGCTCCAGAAAACATCAAAACGTCTTGTTTTATGGAGGTGCTCACACTTGCCGATGATCAGTTAATCAAGTGGATTTGATTTGCAGCGCCTGGCTACAAGTTACCCTCTTAATTACTTTGGAGGGAGTAAGTGTGCACTTAGTTTTTCACAGGAGTCCTGTGAACCTGTTCCTTTTCACAGGACAATAAGCTAATATTGATTTATCTGTGATAGGCCAGTATTGATCCATTATATCTGTTTCCTGATCAGTGGTTGTGGCTGTAGTATAAACAATTTTTCTATTATGACCGACTGAGCAACACAGCTCACACACTAGTGTGTCTCAAGCACACTCAACCAGTGATGCACTCTTGTTGTGTTCAGTCATCCACCCATTTTCCATCAAGTTCTCAAAGTGAAGCACCGCTGCTCTGTCACATGCTCTCATCTCCAAATTCTACAAAAGCTGTTCTTCGGTTTCAGTGTCTTGACACATTAGATGCCCAGAGATAACTAGCCACCATCAGGCAGGTGGTGTTGGTGGAGTAAGTCAGGTGAGCTAGTGTTTTGATTTCCTGATTAGTTTTCACTCAGATCTTACTTTTGCTTTACTAAAGCAAATAAAAAAGCTCATTGCGTACACAGGAAGTAATGTTTGCCAAGAGAGTTTGAATTTCACGCATGAATCTTTTACAAGCATCTATACGTGAAAAGTTGAAGCTCTCATTTAATTTTGCAGTTACTTAGACTTCGATTTAGCTTTGCAAAGGAAAAACCTTTAATATTATTTTACTTTTTTCAGATCCTGTGAGGTAGGCATTATCTAAATGAGATACAAGCGGGACATCCTTAAGCTACGAGCTGGAAATGACAGACCCATCTCAGTATTAACCAAACACGCTGTGTTAGGCGCAGAGGCCAAAGGTGACCTTGTGCTTAATTTGGAGACATCAACAGCTTTGACAAAATGGCCATCTGAGCGTGAGAACGGGCTGGTTCATATTCACCATTTATCTCTACCGCTCACTCGTGTCCAGGCTCATGAACCGACAGAATTCAACTAAGAATAAATCCAGCAAACGAGCCTTGGTCACGTTAAGTATAATCACAACAGCATTTTAGTATTGGATTGCCTCTTATAACACAGATTTTGTTCTGGTAAAAGAGCCTCTGTTTTTCCAGCGCGCTTCAGCCGGTAGCTGGATGGTGATAGAGATGTTGTGATGTGATGAATGCTAAACCAAGTCAGATGAAGTGATGAGTCACAGAGGAGTGTGTCAGCGCTGAGGCTAACTGAAGGCTGCATCTGTATCTGGCCAAGCTATACACTGGATGGGTGCTGCTGGGAGGGGCGGGGGCGCGTGAAGTGCGGGGTGCGAGTGGTGATGGATGAGGGCCGAGCAAGAGAAGGACGAGGCATGAAATAGAATGAGGATGAAGGACAGAGGAGTCCTGGCTGGGCCACAGAGGGGGAAGAAGAGTGTGAGACAGAGATGGAGAGACTGAGTCAAGAAAGAATGAGGGTCAGAGAAAGAGAGTAACCTACTCTCAAAACTGCTGATGTTTGCACTGCTTGCTCACTGCTGCGCTGTGGATTCTCACTTAAATTTGCATTTACTTAGACAGTATCGGGTGAGTGTATCAGCAGCTGTGTGTTCTTCCCCGGCTTTCCAAAGGCAAATCCTTTAAAACTTCAGACTTTTTAAAGCCCCAAACACACATGCTGAAGATTCAGGTTAGTACCACTGAAACTTCACGAGTATGACCGCAGAATTACAGTGAAATTAAATAAAGTGAATGCAACACTTTTAGATGGTTAAAACTGAAACAAATCAAAGTGCCATTTGACTGAAATGTCCTCGAGCGGGGAAGGTAAAAATACCTTTTTGGAAGAATTGTTTTTTCTAGCCTGTTATTTGTCGAGTAGATCACATCAGCGGACGTGCAGTATATCAAGACTATTTATTCACAGTCATCAGATTAAAAATCTTTAACTTATCAGCCTGCCCCAAATTGAAATATTTTTGTCTGCCTCAGGCTTTCCGGTGCCGAGCAGGTGAATTGCAGAGCTGGCATTCAAAATAAAGAGCCTGATATCGTGCTGGGATGGGAAAAACCCAGCGGGGCGTGTGATTCACAATTTTTCCTGCATCTTACATCGAGAATAAAGTGCAATCATATTCTTTACAGTTTCACAAAAATACAAATGCAAATATTTTGCAGGTTTCATGCCCGAGTGGGAACCTTTCTTGTGTGCTTTATCAACTGCAATTCTAATGACCTTCCAAATGGCCATCTATCCCAGACTTCCCGTTGCGGATCTGCGAATTACTGCTGAATTGTGGGTGAAATGTAGCTTTCCTTCCGGCTGTGAGCTGTCATGATCTGTTTGAGGAAAGCGAGGTTGTATTCATGCGTGCACACATGCTTACATGCCGTACCCTCCTTCCTACACACACACATGCGTGCGCACACACTTACACACAGTGTGGAAACACAGAAGGAATCACTGAGTCTCACACAGGGTGGTCGCTTAAAGGAAGCAGTGTCCTCTCTGTCTCTCACAGTCCCTCCTTTACTTTACCTCTCAATGATTAGTTTATCTGTCACATCCCGTCCCTCCTCTGTTTTAATCCACTGCTCTCACTCTTCTGGGCTACTTTAGCGTTGACCTTTCTTAGGGTGTGTTTCTGTCCTCAGCCGGCCAGTAGGGGAGAGGGGCTCGGATGTTATCAGGCTAGCCAGATGGCCGGGACTGGAGCTAACCCCCTGGCCAAACTGGTAGCTGTGGTAGCAGACAGGAGCTCTGTGGGGAGCAGTTGCAGCACCAGTGCTACTCCTGGTCCAAAAATGCTAATTAGCCATCTTTTGACAGGTGAATGGACAGTGCTGAGTTTGGTGTTACAGCCTTAGTGGAGATTTAGTCATTTTGTCCCAGGTGTATTTTTTCCGGGGCTCTTTTCTTGCAGACTCTGAGCTGACAGGAGGTTGAGCTGGAGTGGGATGAAGATTATTTGAGTAGAAAAGTCAAACAGAAGACAAGGAGGTTTGACAGCGGGGGAGGAAGCTGGTGGGGGTGAGAGGCGGCATGTGTGAAGAGTCTGATAGGAGCGGACTTGAGCATTCCCGTCCTTGGAGTGGAGTCAAACCCCCTATGACTTCCCACTTCCGCTAAATCAGTTACTGAGCCTCTACATGATGCGTATCAATAGCACCGGCCTGCCATACGTCTCTCAAAGTGTTTGCCATACCTTGCCCGAGGATATCCTGTTAGCCACCTCTTAATAAAGGATCTCAAATCATAAAAGTGCGCTTTACATAACCCTCGTCTCAAAGGAAGCATGGAGCACAGCTGTTTGACTCAGCCACTCTCAAAAACACACCGCCTGCATGCAAATGAAGTCATCTTGCTGATGCATTAGAGCAGTGCCTGCTATCTGAGGGGTCAGGGTGAAGGAAGACAACTAATCAGGGTAACAACAGTGCTACTTCCCTGTATCTGAGCTCTCTGTATTTCAACCCATAAGTCAGGTGTTGAGATGAAAAAGAGGCCCGCCTGTGCTACATGGCTAATTTAAGGGATTATCACCTGTTCTACCAAGACACATTAATCCTAATCCTACTCCAACCCCTTTGATCTGAAGTCAGAGTGATTTAAGGAGTAGACTGGCCTAATCTCTTCACAGCAGTGATCACAAACCATGTGTGCTAGATGGAACTGTTAGCTTCATGCTAAAGCATCTGCTGTACTCAACACGCCAACTTTGTATTTCTATCTGTTGCCAGTCTGCATAAGTACGGAGTATTTACTGAGTCTTTTATTTTTTACATCGCTCCTCTCTTCAAAAGAGTTAATTCCCAACTACTGATGTGCTCTCACAGGATTAGATTAGTAAGGGCAGGAAGAGCTGTCATTGGCATAATAGGCCTTAAGTATTAAGGTATTATGGTATAATTATTGAAGAAGAAATACTTTGTTAAAGCAAATCACAGTCTCTTGTCTGGCTTTAGCTCAGTCGTTTATACACAGCTTTTATGAATCTGCCTTTTAACAACTCGAGTAACCAAACAGAGGATTTTATAAGTACTTAAATATTTGCACAGTTAGTTTCAATTAATTGTAGTCTGCTCAAGAGATCATCAGTCATAAATTATAGCTTTAATGCTTTAATGTGCATTGCATGATTGCCAGATTGTGGTGTGACAGAGTGTGTGTGTGTGCGTGTGTGTGGGAGTGTTATGGTAACACATGGATACATTTGATAGGAGAAAGAAAGGAAAAAGAGACTGGGAAATTGTAGATAGATTTGGTGTGGTGGTGATGGTGGGAAGAAAGGTAATTGAAAAAGAGAGGCATACTTTTGGTTTTGGGGCTTTTCTAAATGAGGGAGTAGAGATGGGTGGGTCTGGCCACAGCATGGTTTCGTGTGCTTTTATGCGTGTGTATATTTGTATTCGTGGAAGCAGATAGACACAAACACATTTGAATGCATTGTCCTGTTCCATCTCTAAGTTTAGTGTATAGACTGAGGAGGACCACACAGGATCTTTGTCTCATGCGTTGGAGTGTGTGGCAACACTGTTATTATTGATCCCGCCACAGACGTCAAACCCCAGTGCTTATTTAACTGCCGGTCTGATTGAAACAATATGCTGGAGCCTGTTTCATCCATGTCCAAGACCACTGAATTATTAAACACATCTCCAAAGCAAAGGTCTCTCTCTTTGCATAAAGTCGGAACATAAATGTACTGCTGAGGGACTCCAGGGGATAAACAAGCCCCTCTTCATTAGTGTGATTGGAAGAAGGAAAAGGAAGATGAGAAAATTAGTGGATGGGCCTTAAAGAGAATAAAAAGATTATAATCATATGTCTTTATCACACATTAAGATTGTGAGGAATCGCTGATTAAACTCTATAATGTTTCAAAGGAAGAAGAGCTTTTAATTGCATAATCACATGCTGTGTAGACTACAGATAACAGTGTTTATGTTTCCTTTGTGGAAACAGCATCAGCTTTAGGGTACATCAGGACACGGTTAAAACACCCCAGAGGCCTCCGTTACATTATTTATGAATAGATGCATGGATGTTCTACATTGTAGAGATATTTTATGACTTCAGCTCACAAGTCACAAATTAACTCCAATGCACACACTGGCTGACATATTTGACTTGTGATTATAACTCAACAGATTTTTTTTTGTTTTCGTCATTGTTGTTCAGCACCGATACTTCTTTACTTCTTGCTCACTGGCAGGTTTATCAAAATATGTCAGTTGCAAAGACTGAATGAGATTTGTGGACCTGAACTTTGCAATGAATTCAAATTGTTGCCAAGGTTATGTTAGAGGAAATGAGTTTTACCACTGCGGACAGGTACATTCATGTTCGAGGCAGAGCCTGACTGATTGATTGACAGTCTGATATTACTGGCCAATATTAGCTCTATGCCAACATGGCATTCATAATGGCTGCTAAGTGAAAACTAAAAATAAAGAGATGGGAGAAACACCCTTCAGCCTGGTTGAGTGTTGATGTCGCATAGTTTGTCCACCAGAGGGCACTCTGCAACTTCCCTGTTGGCAACAAACACCTTTGGAAGGTCAAAAACACAAAAACCAGCTGATCTGATCAGAGAAAGGCTTGAAAAAGTAAATGACTAAACATACGAAATGTTAGGAAACTGTTTGTTTGACTAAAGGAAAAAAAATGGCAGCCCATATATCACAAAATGACATAATCAAATATCGATGCCGGTATCACTCTTAAAAATCTTGCATCAGTATCACATTTTATTTTATCACTTCACTCAGTTTATATATTTTTTTAATTGGATTGTGATAATATTGGCATACTGTAATAATCTGAAGATTTGAAAATATAATCTGTAGTATTAATATACAGTATTAATATACTGAGGTTAAAATTATTTAAAGAACACAGTGTCTTTTTGTTATGTTTTCTCCTTCAGTGCCTCTATTGTCACTGGTACTTGCACTGGAACAAATGATGCTCTTATGTTTTGTTTTGTTTTTTTTGGGGGGGGGGGTAGTTCCATCTGCCTGCTTGATATGTACAAATCGGCTCTCTTCTTGTACGAGAAGATACCTAATAAATAAAAAAAATTGTGCAAATTCCCATTCAGAAAAACTGGTAATTGCATACTGATGCAGTTACCGACACAAGCATTCAGCATGGGGTTTATTTTTGCACCCATGAGGAAATATTTTGCCCCATTCCTCACTATTATCTGTCTTCATGTAAACTGGTTCTTCTGCAAAGTCTCACTGTTGTGTTGTGATGTGACATGAAACATACAGTACCCAGCCTTCACACTTCACAGAAAAGTTTTTGTCATTCAAGAGCAAGGTTTTGAACTGTTAAATCACATAGTGAGCAGTGGTTCCACCCGCTGAACGCTGATTCATCCTGGTGTGAGCGATCCTGGTGTGGTTTTGCCTTTACCCTTTTCCTGCCATCAGTCGACTCTCAAGATGAATAAGCATTCGGCTCCCCGTGGACAAGACCCAGCAAACAAATACGATTTGGGATGGTTTTCAGGGCCTGTGACATCAGGGGCTTGAGGGCACATTGGGTGGTCAGTGCATGTGACCTTCTCATAGCGGGGCTCCGTAACCCCCATCCATCCCTATTAGAGGATACTTATCAGGGATAGCAGCCAGAGTGACACACTCCCAGCTGGGCTTCCCTGGAGAAAATACTGTGGAGTGCAGGAATAAATCCCCACAGTGCACTGAGGTGTGTTTCAGTGCATGTGCACATGTATATATCTGTGTGTGTGTAGGTGTGTGTGTGTGTGTGTGTGTGAGTTGCTCTCTACAGATAGGACCCTGTGACTCTGAGATATGCACGGGCTCATTAATTAGAAGCTCTCATTATCCCCCCTCAGGCTCCAGACACTTAATCAACACCAAGCTCCAACTAAGACACATGCATGCATGCACTCACACACACACACTCATGTACAGCCATGTCACACAGTCCACAGCGGGCTCCATTCTGACACACCATCATCCAAGAATACAGCTCTGTAAAAGAGGGGAATGAGTAAATGCTGATGAGGGTTATTTGTTTTCAGTGATGTATGGCACGGCGGAGTGGTGGGTGTCATTGCTGTTTAACACTTATATTGTTCTAATGTTGTTAAGCATTTCAAAACAGATTCATTCGCCTGCCATGTCACGCTGTGGAAACAATTCATCAAATATCATAAATTGTATTCTTGTGTTTTCAATTTTGATGCTGGAATCACAACAAATGAGCTTTCAAGACCTTTTGCTTCATGAATCTTGAGCGCCTGTGAGGTTTGCTAAATAGCCGTTCTGCTGTCTTCCAACAGGAAGCACTGACACTTTATAGCTACTGGACAGTGTGACGACGATCCCTGTTTGTACTGTCACATGCTATCCTGTAAATATATCTGTACAGGGGTTGTTAGACATTACGCATCTTTATGTGTGTGTGTGTGTGTGTGTGTGTGTCTGTGTGTGTGCGCTGTGGAATTTACTGGTTTAAAACACCAGCTCCTGTAATTCAAAGGATGCTATTTTTTTTAGAGAAGGGATGGATAGTGGACAGCGACATTCTGCTGTTGTGACCCTGTTGAAATAAATTGCATGCAGACATTTAGCAGAGCTTCTGGAGTGCTCTTCCTCAGTCATGTATTCAATTGTACCTTTTCAGTTTTCCTTTTATTCAGTCACAAAATGGGACAGGTCAGGCTGCCAGCTATTATAATACGCGTGGGTGGAGCCTCGGACAGCGTGTTTAAGCAGCTCAGATTTATGATGGGGTGGTACCTCCTCCACCCAGCAGAGATGAAGCCGTGGAACAGTTTTCTTCCAGCTAAGGCGTGTCAGACATTCAGCAAATAAGACGGGGAATGATGTGGGCTCAACTCAGTGAGCTGACTGCATGACAGTCAAATTGTACTTTTTAAGAAAAGGTTTTGAATGCACCTGTGCAAGATGAGGCCAGCTTGGGACATACAATGAAGATGTGGATGAAGCTTCCTGGGTATTGATCGAACCTGATCAGGTCAGATCGGAAGCAGCATCTTACCAGGAAGGCTTAACGATGAAGTGGTGCCTCTAAAACCGGTTTGCCTTCACAAGCTTCAGTGACAGTATTTGGTGCAAACATTCATATACTGTAAGCCATGTTTTTGCAGTTGAAAAAAACTCAAGTCAGTAGCAGGATGATAAACCTATGTGTCTTACGTGACTGAGTTTTATTGTAATCCAGATGTCTAACATTAACTACTAACAGATAAGCCTAACTGAACAAAACATACAGTGGAGACATTTTTGAGGGCGTCATTGGCAAGAACAAGAAAAGGAAGCCCAAACTTTTAAACAGCTCCAAGTTGTGGAAAATGAAAGAGGGGGGTTGGATGTTTCCCTCTGAAGGCTGGAGTCTGATTTCCTGTGCGGCTGTGATTGGGAAAGCAGAGGCACGCACAGGGAGCCTGCTTCTGTATGGAGATGCCAGATGACAGGCTGTTGCTGAACAGCACGCTGAAGTGGCCTTTGATTGGTCATCAAAAATGCCTTTTATGAAACAATCTCCTGTGTAAACCTGCTTTAGAAAGTGGGGCTTTAATGTGTGAGCGTGCGTTTGTGGATGAAAGAACACAACGGTAAATAGTATCTTAGTGGTGAGGTGTTTTGCACGGACCCAACAGGAGCTAGTGAAAAATGTAGACACTGTATAATACAAGTGCACATAACTCCCACCTCTTTGACTACAAATGCGTACTTTGATCACGGTGCCAGCTGCGGATGCGGATGCAGTGACAGTGTTTATGTTCAGCCAAGTGTTTCATGGACTCCTTTTGCACAGCGGGAGTTTGTCCATCGGGCCATATGTCGCCTTTGCCCCTCCTCCTATCGCCTTTTGTTATCTCAGTGACCCCTAGGTGCACTGCGGACCCAGCTGACCCTGAAGACACAGTAGCTTATTGACAAACTCACAGCTCCATAGAGTCAATTACCCAAACCAATTAAAATCATGAGCATACTGGCTAAACTGGTTTCACCCACACTTCAATATTGACCATTTCTTTGATGCAGCTTTGCCCTACTTTGAAATCGTTTCTGAAGAATAAAGAACTGGACTGCTATTGTTCCTCTTACTTCTCTCATCTATGCAGTGGAGGGTAGTGTGTGTTTTTGCTGCAGGAGCTGGGTTCAGCATCATTAGATATGTTTTTCTGGTGATAGCAGGGGTGCACTGATTGAAAAATCATGGTTATTTCGGTTGTTTTTTGCTGTTGTTTTGTTTATTTATTTTTGTCATTTTCTTTTTATTCTAATGAAACAAAAGAAATCTCCATTTTAAATGAATATCTGAACCGTTGTAAAGATCTTTGAGCCCCTCACCACGTCGATGGTGAATGAACATAATTTCATACAAATGTAGAAAACTGGGTCGCACATTGCAGATACACACCCGTCCATGCCATCGGTGAATTTGGTAAGAGTCCGCTGATAAATAAGTACATCGCCTGGTGACTGCAGCGTGTTATCATTTCCTCTATTTTTAATTTTAACCAGCTCTGAAAATCGATGGTACATTAAAAAAAATAGGTTCTAAGAGATCTAAGATATATTCTCATGTGGGTCAAACTGTACTCAACAAAAACCTTTTGCAATGTCTGATGTGCAGTAAAACATTGCATAGTGTATTGTATGTGACAGTTGCTTTCAGCAGGGAGAAACAAGTAAAGTGTACATAAACAGGACTGTTGGCTCCAGCGTGCAGGGCTCGCTGTCCTTTGTAAACTGAACCCTTTACGCATGAATTCAGTCTCTTCTTGTCGTGAAGATAACACAGTGTAACACCATGCTCGTCTCTGACAAGCAAGTGTTGTTCTCTGACTTTTTTTTATTGTAAAACAATAGAAAATATCCAATATTCCCATCAAACGTTTTATTTTTGCCCCCAAATAGCTAAATTTCACCTTTCTTTTTCCTTTTTGCTATTTCATAAACATAAAAACATAAATTTGAAATACACAAAGATTTATTTTTCTCTTGATGTGCGTGAATGCAACTAATCACTTTCACCTATCAGTCTCCAAATGTCGTCTCCTATCATGTTTTCATTGAAGAATCCCTGATCCCATTGCTCCTCTCAATATGCTTAAGGTGAGTATCAAAGATATTCAAGGGCATTCTGCAGCCGTAGCTTTTCACCAAGGCTTCAGCCTTGTTTGATCTGAACGAAAGTAAGATTTGATGCAAATGAATTTTTTTACATCAATTTATTGTTGATTTTTCTTTAAATTTATGATTTTTAAAAAAAATCATTTTATGGACAATTTTTGAAATGACAACAGCTTAATAAAAGCTTAAAACCTGAAGAAAAAGCACTAATAACCAGCATTATTCAGGAAAATGGCATTTTTAAAGTCATTGTCTTAACCACAAAACATTTGGGATCAAAAAATTCTATTTTTTGCTTGTTTACATGTGCAGAACTAAAAACACACTGTTTAAACGCAAAGACAAGACAAAAGTGGAAGCTTGTTATCTTGTGTAGTCAAGGACAGCACCTCCTATTGATAGAGATCAAGGCAGCTCATGCAGCAGCAATTGGTGAAAATTGTATTAAAATAAAGAGATTTGTCCACATGTCTGAGGCCAAATGTTTAGCCTGCATAGTATTTTTTATGTTAGATACACTCTTCCTCTTGGCTTTAGTAAGTGCCCCACATTTTCACACACAATCAAACTCTTCGCCCCACATTTAGTTTGCAGGGACCTGCTCACCCCTAAGTGACCATATAGGACATTTTTAGAGAAAATATTCCCATATGCTTTAGAGTCTTATTTTGTAGTGTGAAATGACCAAACCATGAATTTAACACCCTTAATCATCTTCTGGGTGACTATTTGTGAACTACATTCAGTAATCCATGGCTGCTGGAACATGTTTACTGACATATGAAACCTATACCAACAACTTTCAGAGGACAAGGACATTCCAACCAAATCACAAACCCCTGTCCTGCATTTAGAGCGTGTTGGACGGGCACGTGGTTAGAGAGACTTCTCAGGGATTTAAGATCTAGGGATGTGTCCTTGAGCGACGCACCAATCCACAGCCCGCCTCCTGTCTGGGTGGCAGCATCAGCTCAGTGCGTAAAATGTAAAGCGCACTTTTTGGCAAGTCTCTGGCCGGCGGCGCTATGACCCTGCTGCCTCATGACTGCTCAGCTCCACTGCTCGAAGTCTCCAAACTGCGAGGCTGGACGAGCGCAGGGAAGGAAGTCATCAGAGAGCCGTAGTCCAGTTTTTTTTCCTTTTGCTGTAGCGTGAACCAAGCTATCCTTCCAGCTGCAGAAATTCCAGGGATTTTTTAGTGGTTGAACCCCCCCCCTCCTCATAAAAGTAATCTCTCTGCCTGTCGCGCCGTCTCGGACTCTGTGTGACTACTCCTCCATGAGTACTTCCAAAAGTGTGTTTCGTCCGCTAGAAAACGGGATTTGACCATTGTGGTGACTATTTTTTGCATTTTGGCACTCATTTCGCCCCCCTGTTGTGTCCTCGGGATCGCATAGGACAGACTGGACATAGTTTATTCCTACTGCGCTGGACTACATTTTGTAACCTACTTACAGAAACGACTCATTTTCCTCCCTTTCTTGCCCTTCTTTCGTTTCTTTCTTTAAGTTTAAGAATAGATTTTCATCCTACAACATCCCGATTGGCCCCGGTGGCGCTGATCTTGCGTGCCGAGTGAAGAGGGAGTGGGTACATTACCGACTCCTACTTTGGATTTACGCACAGGAACCTTTCACCCAAACAATGTCAGTTGACACTGTTTGCCTCTGATTTATCCCGCGAGCTCAGTTGTGGATTTAACCGCTGTGTGATTTGTGTTGACTGTGCTGTCTCCCCCGAAATTGCCGCAAAGCTGAGACTCGCACACCATCATGCGTCGCTCCTTGGAGAAAATCTGCTGCAAAATCGAGGGAAGTCGAGAGGCAGCATGACTTGCGCTCTGGATTTCTTTGAATCTACATTCCTTTCTTATATAATATCTTAATGCTGTTCCATTTTGGTTTACAAATATGATGAAATGGCAGCCCCGGAAGAAGGTGAGTGTTTCTGATCTAAATATTTTTTCCGGTTATGATTAACGTTTCTCTAGTAGATTACAAGTTGGGTAGAGGGGCTCGGTCACAGACTGCTGCTCTGCCTGTTCGCTTACTACAAATGATAGGCTAGATCTGTAGTAGTAATCACATTAGCACTGTGCTGTGCTAAACTATATTAAACTGTAGCCAAAGCAGAGTTTTTAGAGACGAACAAGTTTCTGTTCCATTACACTTTGATCTTTCCGGCGTTTTTCTGCTCCGCTCCGTTTGAATGATTCCGAGGACAGTAAACGTGTAATTTAATTCTACATTACATCCTGGGGTGTACAATTTGTCATGCTTTGACAAAGACCGTGTTAGATCATATACTCTGACCTGTATTTTGCATGTTGTGTATGCTCAGTACCTCTTTGCAGCATCCCACAGCCTTGCGTTCCTGATCAGGACTAATCAAGACATCAATGATTAATGTGTGGGGCACTGGACCTCTGGCGTTATGGGAATATAAATTGTCCAATCAAGTGTCAAAATGAAAAATAATCTCGTCGGGTTTTAAAGGAGGGGGAAAAAAAGGGGGGGGGGGGCATTCTGCAATAGGGGCCCCGAAAAGGTTAGGAAGAATG
>VOQJ01013391.1:67237-77340 GCA_015052665.1 Apistogramma diplotaenia | reverse complement strand
GGCTTTGTGTCGGTACCCGATAGTCCAGTGTCCATGTCTGTGTGTGTGTGTGTGTTTGTGCATGCGTGTGCGCGTGCTTTTAATGTGCTCATCAGGTAGGTGGCTGAAACCAATCAGTATTAATCCCTTCAAAATATCATTTAGCACGTTCTGTGCTATTGTGGTAGCACGTAGCTGCCACTCTGCAAACATCACCCACTCAGGGGTCAAACTGCACTAACAGATAATTTTTGAAGTATTGAGCTTTTATGATTAATTGTTCTTTACAGAGCTTTGTTTGAGCCGAGCAAAAAAAAAATCAATAACTCATAGTAGAAAAACCTAAACATTTGGCTCCTTTTTAATTTTTTAAAGCTTTTATCAGGCAACTGGTTGGCCTTCATCAGCTATCAACACTTTGATGTAGTTGATCATAAAGCTGCTTCATGTTGAAAGCAGGCCAGTAATGACTGTGCCACTTGTACATCTGGATTATGTGCAGCAGAGTAATGAATGCTTTTTATAATGAAAATGTATCGTCGTCCATCACACGCTTTATGTTCAGTGTCCTGGAAAAGCTTGGATCCTAAGTGCCACAACCTCGATTTTAAAACATGTATTTGTGAGTATGTTTAAAAAAAAAAAAAAAAAGACACCCACGGCAGCTCTAGTTCTGTGGCATCTGTTAATGATGTTAAAGGAGCTATGTGGCTATTTGGGCATTAAAATAAACAGCCGCTCTTATATGTAACTGTGATGTTAGTAGTAATAGTGTAAAAAAGCAGCATGCAGGTCTCTGCATCTCCACAGCTTTAATGTGTTGTGTAAGGAGGTTTACGTGAGCTCCGGAGTGCCCTTATCAAACCTCTGCAACCACCTGGAACAAAAGCATAAATCTGCTTCTTTCTCCTGCCTTTTTATCCTGATCCATCAAACTTTAACCGAACCGCTGAGAGTATTTTCGTGACCAGATATTTTGGCTTTCTGGAAGGTGAAATGTTTGTGAACTCCTTTCTGCCTCCACAACTGGCAGGTGCAAAACTAGTCTTCCCACAGCCACTCAAGTGGGTTTGCGCAGTAATATCATCCATGTATTCATCACATATATAACATTCTTCTCAGAAGGAAGAGATTGCAAAACTGTTCTTTTTTTTTTTGTCAGAAATATTTATGGAAAACATGTCAGAGAAGCGGCTTCTTTTTTCAGTCCTTGATGGTACTTTGTCCTTCTTCTTTGTTGAACATTAAAAGAACAGACATAGAAACCCAATCTGTCAAGCCAGCCAGAACCTGAAGTTTGTGAAGTATGCAAAAGAACACTGAAATATGCCTCTAGCTTGACTGCTGCTGGTGCATTGTGTTTCATCCCACCTGTCTCAAAGTATAGCACACCCATCTCCAAAGCCTTCGCTGTGGCAGCATCACAGTTGGAGTTGTTGTGAGATGCATTTGTGATAACAGATAAGTGCAGCATGTGTGATATGCTAATGTATGCGGCATCCTTTATTAGATTGAGCTGTACCGTGTGTCTGGATTTATCAGAAAATCAAAACGTTACTGTGCATGAAAAATCATCATGTGCAGGCTTGTTGTTGCACATGGAAACGGTGATGACGGAAATAAAACAAGAACCAGATGGTGTCGAGTGTTTTCTTATGCAGTAAACGCTGCAGCCTCCCCGAGGCTTCTTCACACTTTTCACTTGTCCTTTTACAACGCCGCCCTGAAAGCGCACGGCAGAAACCGACTAAATTTAAAAGATTCAAAAATAGTTGAGCAAACTTGTGTTGTTCTGTCTCATTGATTCCTGTCTGACAGGAGCTTAATCAATTTGCCGAAAGGGTTTCATGCTGCAATCCTATTAGCTCAACCCGAAGACAGTGCGCTTGGTGGGGCTGTGAAATGTTTTTGTTGGTGACTCTGGCATGCTAGTTTATGCAGGGTTCACATCAAAGTGTCATAAACCAATGTGTAATCATATCTGTTTGCCCTCGCATTAATTGTTTTTACCGAGGTGTCGATTTGGCACCTAGTTTCTCCTTTGAATCCCCCTTAAATGTTCTCAGTCCAAACTGAATTATTCAGTCTCGCATTCAGCCACTTTTTGACATTTGAGATTTATCGCCCACGTGGGCTTTTTGGGCAAGGAGTGCAGTTCGATATCCTCGGTCGGCATGAAGATGAATCCAAATATCACTGTTTGCCTTCGTTGCTGCTCCAGTATTGATTCTTTAATGCTGTAAACCTTGACTAATGTCCTCACCCGACATGTTAGCGAGCGGTGGTCCTCTGCAGCCGCACGGCGGTTCGGCTCCAGACATTTGCTATCGCTCTTTGTTGTGACTCTTGCTTCATTTTTGCACTACTTCTAACATCTGAGCACTTTTTATCTCATCGTTTGTGTCAAAAGACGCACGCAAAAAGCCCCTCTCCTTCTCTGCTGCCTCCACTCCACTGCCTGTCAAACTAGATAAGGCAAATTGCTGGTGTCTGTGCTTTAGTCATGTCCTCCTGCCCCTCCTTTCTTCGTTACAAGTGGATAGGCCTTCCCCTCAATCTGCAGCTTGTCTCTATCTAGGGTAACATGGCTGATTCTTATTGGACACAGCCAGGGTTCAGCAATTCAGGATCTGAGTATACTTACTGTACAGCTCACGCACATGCTGCATTTGAAGCACTGAGATGCTTCCTGCCCACTTTTAGCCTCAATCAGGATCAGTGGGAGCCTGGGTGCTATCTCTGAGAATGACACTGTGCAAAGGAGAGCAGAAAAGGACAGGGTGCAATTAAGACGCACTCCCACTCGTCCCCCTACGAATTTCTGTACTCTCGATGTGTCACCAAGGTGACATTGCTCAGGGCGCTCCAATTTTTTTTTTTTCTTCTTCCCCAGGTACGGAGGCTCGGCCGCACATTTGTACCATTAATCATCTCGGAAGCTGTGATGTTGACATTGAAGAATTTTTTTATTTTTTTTTACCACTACATGACTCAAATGAGACTTTTATCAAACAAATTATTAGCCTCTGCAATTAGTCCAAAGAAAGAATTCAGTTTGTGAGAGTGGGAGGTGGAACAGCGTTGCGTGGAGGGAGAAATTATCATTTCTATACACAAGCAGAAGGCAAAGTTTGTAAAGATGACATTCTGGTCCTTGCTCAAATATTCCTGTAATGATGCCTCTTTTTCCAGGCTTTCATGCTTTCTCCACTTCTCCTTCACTATAATTTATCGTTACACAAATTTATAGTTTTGATTGTTTTGTTTCTTTCCGCTATTATTTGGGAAATTCCATGTTGCTCCTGGAGTCTGACTGTGCTGGACTGCTTTGTAATGTGGTAAATGCTGCGTGACATGCGGTTACATTACATTATGGTTATTTGCTTGTTGGATGGAAGAGTGTTGGAGTGATCTTGGAGCAAGAGAGATAACAGACTCTCAGACTTTAAAAAAAAAGGCTTTTTTTCCCATTATTGCCAAGTGAAACAGTGATTTCTCTTTCACCAGCTTCTATCCAAATTTTGAAACACGCCTCCACATTTTCATTTACTAATCAGTGAGCAGACACAACCCTAACGGCTGAGTCGTTCTGCTGCCATACTTGTATTTTGAGTCTCCTCTGCAAAATCTGTTGAGGGAGCACTTTCAGTCTTTACACTTTAGCAAACTTTTATTCCTGCACTTTCCCACTGTAGCAGGAGAAAGTTTTATTTACAGTCTTGTATCCTTCTTCCAAACTCGGGAGCACAGTAGAGTAAAAGAAAATATTAAACATTTATGTTCATGAACTCTAAAGCCATTTTAGTCCGGACACTGTGGGGAGTCCCCGTCTTCGGCCTGCAGCGCCACACACTCAGAAGCCAAATTCCCATCAGTGCAGCTCTCCAGCTGAGACATCGCAAGCTTGATCCTTGTAACAATCATCAGCAGTAATGTGTCATGACCAAGTACCCTTGAGGGTAGAAAGCTGAGCCTTAATCTGCTCACTTGATCTTAAGTTAGAGGCTAACTTTGTGTGTGTGAGAAAATCGCAGTAAAAGAGTGTAGTGTGAATAATGTGTATGAAGTGATAGTGGGGGGTAGTGGATGATTGATAAGTGTATTTAATCCATTCCATTACGCTGACTTATAGCCTATGGTAAGACTTATGTATACAGTAATCTGTGATGGAAGTGTAAATAAGAGAGGACTACAGTGGCTTTGCCAAAACGACGTCAGCATTATTATTCTTTTTTCCCCCGTGGTCCTGCAGCTGATCTACGTCCCACACTCTGCATTACATCCCAGCTGCGTCTTTGTCTTTTCCGAGAATGTTAGGAAGTCATTACGCAAACGGACATTAAAATTCCAGCCAGATTACACAGCTTATTTATTATTTGTGGCTGTGATTCGGGGTGCGGCCGCAACCTTTCAGTTCACCGAGTGTTTTCATCACACTCCGCGTTTCACTCAGTGAGCAGACGCATGGATCACGGTTCAATTAAAGTCCCAAGGTCGCACGTTTGATGGCGTCACACACAAAGCCTTCCCACGGACCTATTTGTCTTTGTTAGAGGCTCATGTATAATGCTCTCGGATACAAAAGACGGATTGGTCAGATCGTCCTGTCAGAGTCTCGCCGGGCTCTGCCTTCATTTGAATTTGTCCTTCGATCAATTAAATCAATGAAAGGAACTAATCAGAGAAGGGGCAGGCGGCGCGGCTGCATGCTTGATTTCCACATACATCGAGGGTCACGATGGCTTATGGCGCGGCGCTGCGGGAGAACGGCATCATGCGACCATTCAGAGGTGTCATAGATCCACTAATTAGGACAGAGGCAGTGTGAATTCACACAAGTTGCTGGATGTGAATAATTAAGTGCTTCCAGCATGCACTTCTTCCCTTTGATGTGTTTTTTTTCTCTCCCCCTTTGAAGAGGGTCCCACTATATCAGCACCCTCTAAAAAGCCAGTTATATCTGCCTCTTGTTAAAATATTAATCTGTAGTGACTCACCAAATGTGGTGAGTCCTTAGTGAAATGCACTATTATTAGGGGGTGGTACACTGCACTGTATTTATGCCTACCGCCTCCCTGCGACTAGAGGAAAGCAGGATCGCCGTTAAGTTAAAAGAACATTATTTTACATAATGAATTCTTCAGTTTTGTGGGGAGATTCAAGGAGCCCGCTGAAGCAGCTCGAGAACATTTCACTGCATTGAAGTGCCGGGTCACATCAGGCCGGACTGGAGTTTTAAGCGGGATAACATAAACCAGAGTCATTTGTACTAAAATTTTCATTCTTTTTCATTACGAAATTGCGATTTGTCCTGAAATACAACTTTCTAATGGCTCGTGCAGAATATGTTGGATTACTCTTGAGAGCGTGCATGTGAATTCTCTCTGTTTATACAGCGCAGTGATGAAATGTGGACTGTTGTCTGCGTGTTTGGTCTGGTTAGCCTAGTTAGACAGTGGAAGCTAAGGGAACAAAAACACAGTGCTGGCACACAGTTCTTTGTCTTCATTATTTAGGCACGATATTAAAAATTAATTTAAAGTAAGTTGAGATTACACGAGTCTTTATGTCAAGCTAATTACCTCTTAGTTCTACTTCTATGGTTAACACGAGGCAAATGACCTAAAATGGTGAAGCGTTGCTTTAAATGTGCTGCAGCTGAATATATTTCTGTTTTATCTGCGACTGTCTTGGCTGTACTTTCATTGCTGTAAATATCTGGGGTTTGTTTGTTTTCTGGGGGGGGCTCTTTTTTTCTCCTCAGGCATACTTTACAAAGGGAGCGGGGAGAACCAGTTTATCTCTCTCCAGCCCCCTGTGATTTCCACAGTTATGGGGAACGGACGGCGTCGAAGCATCTCGTGCCCCAGCTGTAACGGGCAGGCCCAAGGCAACAAGCTCTTGGCACCGGTGGCTCTGGCATGGGGCATCGATGGGAGCCTTTATGTGGGAGATTTCAACTACATCCGCCGCATCTACCCATCTGGCAATGTCACAAGTATCATGGAGCTGAGGTGAGGCTTATTTGTTTGTTTTTTTTAGTTATTTATTCTTGGGATGACAAGGCAAATAACTGGATATGTATTTCCAGCATTTTTATAAGAAGGCACCACATTACTGTACCTGGGCCCTGAAACTGTGAACCCGAACACGGATGCCACAGCATGGAGCGGGGGGCTGGAGGGGCACGGTGGACTGATTTTCAGTCGCACAAATCTTTCCCCTGGCCGTAGAAATTTAAAATCTTTTACCAATCCATCTCCATAATTAGGAAAGACATCCTGTCTTCAGCGTGTAATTGGGATGATTTACACCCTCATGCCAAGTTGGCTTTTCACAGCAATGAATCTGATTCGGCCAGTTGGCTTATTTCAGAGCAGCAGATGTTGATTAAATGTACATTGGACCATCACCCTCCACGAGACACATACATGACAAACATATGAAAACTGCCTTAAAAGGACCGAGGTCACCACGCTGCTGGCAGGTAGCTGCTCATATATTGATTAGTAAGTTAATATTAAGGTTACATGGGTGACCATTCTTCATAAGATGAGCCAAAAATTAAAAAAAATCAGATTTGCATCAGAAACGAGTTGACACACCTGCATCTGAAATAATATGTAAGGGGGAAAAGTGTAATGCTGCAAAAAAGCATGCCTGCTCAGCAGCCCATCACTAGATAAATAATAGGTTAAGAAATGGTTTATGACTCTAAGCAACTATTTTACTCTGTTTACAGGAAGGGGAGCATAAAACACTACACTGAACACTCGTGTTGGCCTTATTAAATTTAGTCTGACATAAGGAAAAAGCACTATCTCTGTTCACAATAGATGGCGGCTGCAATACATAAAGCACATAAAGCAGCAGAGCAGAAAAAGTGGATGTTTCTCCGTGTAATATATGGTATCATTCAGAGCATGCAGAAACACAAGCTGCTGAGTTTGCTCCTTCTGAATTCGATGGTCTCGTTCAAATATTCAGGGACTCTTTCAAACATTCAAAAACCAAAGTGGTTACAATTTCGGCTGTGCGTCACGCACGTTTCCCGGGTAATGGCACGAATGGGATTCCCCCCACAACCTGTTGGTTGTAAAGTACAACTGTCTGTATTTAGATGCTGGCTTCAGTGGCCGGAATCAATATTCCAATGTGTGAGGTTAAAATCGAGAAAAGCGGCGGGTAATGCGGGATGATCACGAGAGCGCACGCTTTTCCTCTCTGTGGGCTGAGCTGTTGTCTCAACCGTCTACTTTCTGCCAAACTGTCACTGCCGCTGACTTTCTCTAGTGGCTGAGTTGACTTCAAGGGGGAACTACTTCACACTTTCCTTTAATAGACTCTGTGAAGAAAAATTAGGCTATTTTAGTGCGAGCTTTGCTTTCAGTGAGCAATAAGATAGTCGGACCAAATTAAAAAAATGTCTGATTGGGTAAATAAATCAAACTATCCCTTCAAGATGTGCCAGTTTCATTACCTTTTTCCTCTTTTTCTGCTTCCTTTGCACCCTGTCATAGAAATAAAGACTTTAGACACAGGTAGGTGTGCTGTCTTAGTGCATGTTTTCTTGTATTCCTCCCGCATGTAATTATCCTTATAAATATATGAATAACCTTCCCTTTTACAGTCGTCTTTAGCAGCAGTGATTACCATGTGTAATTGTAACAGAACAATTATGGCTTGATTACATCTCAGCAAGAGAACGAGTGCACTGACTGTCAGAATAAGTGATTATTGACATAATGTAAAACATTCAACTTTCATACAAGTAATCACTACATGTAATGCGGTCCAACTCGGAGCGCTGCAATAAACAGTATCATTGTGAAGCTTGTGATTACATTTCCATCTGACAGATGTTCTCTTCTAGAGGGGGCTTACACAACTGCTTTGTATTCCTGATTAAGACAGCAGCGTTGCATCAAGTGTAAATATGCATTTCAAGGCCGCTAGATTGTGGAGTTTGCATGTGTGACTTTTTTACATGACTTTAAGATGAATTTGCTCCACTCACTTGATGGTCTTCATTTCGGTTCAGATTTGCTGTATTTCTCGTTTTAAACGCTCGGCAGAGAGAAAAAAAAAAAAGAGAATAAAACCCAACATTCAGGCAATAAAACATTGATTCGTGCAACAGAAAGAGAAAGAGAGGCTCGGCTCGGCTATAAATAAGGTAAAACAAAAAGGCAGCGACGTGACGTCTTGACACCACAAGAAGCTGCTGAATTCTGGATCAGTCAGACAGATCGGATCGCCTGCAGAACAATGGCAGCGACCGCGTGTTTGTGATAGCCTCATCAGAAGATGACTAGCACCTGCGCTCGCACCTGGGACAGGTACGGTAAAACTTTAGAGTTACAGGGGAGGATGGATCAATGAGGAAAGGCACAGCCGCCGGTTAATCCCAGAGTCAGAGTAGTTTCTAAGTAGTTCTTGTACTTTAATGATAAAATGATATAAGACAAACACGCTGAAGCTTTAAAATATCCTTTATAACTTCAAACGAGCTTCACAAAGGTAATATTTGTTGCATGACTGTTTGATTGGACCGTATAACACCATACCGGTCTCTCAGTTATTAATGTATGCCCGCCCCCTGAAGACTGACTGTAAAAGAAAGGGTTACTAATGTTTGACTTGCTGAATTCTTTATAGAACTTTGATAGCAGCCACCTATTTAGGGCATTTACTTTGACTCATAATAGCTGTCAGGTTTTATGACTCCATCTTCATCATTTCGCAAAGATGTTTCATTGCCACATTTATTTTGCCTTCACATTATCCACTCCCATGGCCGGCCAGCGCTGAGGAAAGGTACCATTAAGCTGGAGTAGGAGCAGGGAAGCCATGTTTACGAGTGCAAGGTGAAGCACGCTGTTTCTCGTGTTAACAGCCTCTGCTGTTTGTCTCTGCTCTGCCTTAATGCAGCACTTCTTAAATATTTCAGCTTCAAAATGCGACTGCCACGATAAATTACAATTTCACTGGCTTCTTTTTAAAAGTATAAATGCCAGTCACTCGTGTGTTGTAAATTCATTTGATTCTCATTGCCATTATGTGTCAATTGAATGCAAATGGAAACAAGAATTCATTAGTAGTTGCATGTTGTTAACATAAGCCAGTCATTTCTGTATTTCCAAAGGCTCCTTCCCACAGGGGAGCGATGGCAAATGAAACGATGTGATGCACAAATTGTCATTTCTGCTTTTGTAACCCGAGCCCCCGCCGCAGCGGAATCCCGTTGAATTCTGTTTGACTTCCATCTTTTCCACCTTGTCTCTGTTTTTCCACGTTTTCATCCTCAAAGTCTCTGCTCTTCTTTCATTGTTATGGAAATGTCTCGCAGCGTTTTATAACATTCAGAACAAACATTGTTCCGCGCTGCCATTTACTTTACGCGCGCGAGAATTTCTGCCACCGATCTCATGATGATCCTCAGCTTCATATTTCATGCAACAGCTGTACAGGACAAAGTTGCACATAATTAGGAAATGAGCACTGTATCACTGAAAGCTGGTTATTACAAGTGTATTAATGCCAATGCACTTTAAGAAAAAAACATGCTTTAATGTTCTGCCCTTGGGTGTTCTCAGAGCATTTTCCACTCGTACTGCATGTACACCTATGCATACAGATGAAACCACTTGAGAAATTAATTCTACTTTTCATATCAGTCTTTACTTTTACTGGGTTTATTTTCAAAGAGACAATCAGGCTTCATTTCATCAGTTTTAGTTGGGGGTTAGAGGTAGATTGAGGTATTTCACAGATATTAGGAGCAAATTGGTGTCATTAAAGTGTGATCTGGCTGGACTCTTAAAGAAAAAAAACACCTGTCTCCAATTACAGTACATAACTGAGTTATCGTCTTGAATGCAGTAACAACCCGGCGCACCGGTACTACCTGGCGACTGATCCGGTGAGCGGCCAGCTGTACGTGTCGGACACAAACTCCCGGAGGATCTACCGACCGAAAACCCTGACAGGAAGCAAGGACCTGCCGGCGAACGCCGAGGTGGTAGCGGGAACCGGCGAGCACTGCCTGCCCTTTGACGAGGACCACTGCGGCGACGGCGGCAAAGCCCCGGAGGCCTCTCTCACCGGACCCAAAGGTACCGTTT
>VOQJ01013391.1:38463-51172 GCA_015052665.1 Apistogramma diplotaenia | reverse complement strand
AAGACAAAAAAATAGGGGGGGGGGGGTAGAAGTGGTCAAAAACAATGCTGTGCATTGCGACCTGGACACTACAGAGTTAAACGTTCAACTAGGCCTTAACACGGCAGTTACAGGTCAGTTCCTCTGTAGCACAAGCCCTTCAGAGACATGGTGTCTTCAAGGAATCAGTGAGTTAATTTAGGTGTTTTTGTTTGTTTGTTTTCATCAAGGAAAGTTAGATCAACAAAGTATTGTAAGAGCAGAGGAAATGTTTACATTATGCATATCTGCACTTGTGTAGAAGTACCAGGCTCGTGGGCGCAGCCCGGGAGCAAAGCAGTGTCCTTGAGTATTTTTTTTCTTTTGTTTTTAAATCAGAAACTGGAGAAAACGGATGGATGAACTTCTGATGTTAGAAATATTCTCACCAAACAACCACTATGTATACCAGATTTAGCACTGTAAACATCAAAAATGTCTTATTCTTGTTGAGATAATTTTAAACAGAAAAAAAAGTGTTTAAATGCGGTTCCTGATATTCATTGTGGAGGGAAGGAAAAAAAACAAAAAGGACAGCAAAGGTATGAAGACTTTTGTCCGGTGGGACAAAGTCCAGCTTTGTCTTAGATAGCACAGGGACACCACATTTTGTAAATTATGCAAGAGTTTTATGGCATTTTTTTAAAGAAACTGAATAAATGTCTGTACTAGTCATCTTAACAGTAATTTATGTTGTGTTTATACATAAATAAAGTCCAGCTGATTTTTATTTCGTTCTTTTACTTTTATGTGAGACAGATTCATTTTTTTTGGTCATTCTTTCAAATGCAGCTAATGTGGGGCTTCTTCACAATGCTCTGTTTAACAGAAACCTGTGCATGTGGTGACAAGTATTTACAAGTGGTGATGTATCTATAACATGCAGTCAACTATTACTTACACTAAATTTAATGTTTATTGGGCATAATGCCTTTTGACTTGGCTTTCCTGTCCAATCAATAATTCATCAACACAAATATTTCATGAACCCATAAACAAGGTTACAGTGGATCCAAATATAGATCACATCCATGTTCTCGGGAGGTATCTTTTTTTTTTTGAATGTTAAATGCACTAATTAAAAGGATGTTGGGTTCTTTGGGGTGTGGTGTTTCTTAGATTTCCTGAGTGAGAATCTTTGATATTAAGGGTGTTTGTCGGCAGTGTTACGGTGCTTGAACTGGTAGCTAAAAATTATTTTAAATATAGCAAAATGACCCGCTGGGGGAGGAAATCTGGTTCGGTTAATGAAAGCTGCAAAGAACAAGTAGTTTGTCAAATTTGACCATAAACACGGGGAGATCATTCTTTCACCTTAATGGGTCAAAAATGGAATAAAGATGAGCATGTAATCAGACTACCACGAGCTCGATTACTTAACTCGGAAACCGTCAGAAGCATTCCCGAATGGTGACATTCGAGAAGCACTAATATTGCAAAATAAAATAAAAGCAATGCCAAAACACCCATCAAATTCTCAAATTAGATTAATGATTTAAAATAAATCGTCTGAGCTACAAAGCCCTAGAAGACAAATGCAGCATCACTTTGAAGTCAGCTGCTCGAAGCCATTCTGAACTGAAGTATGTAAATTGCCGAAGAAATTTTAAGTGTAATTAAGCTGAAATGTAGACAGTTGACTAAAAGTGTAGTCAGTCAGCATCATAATCACAAAGGACGAATTTACGTGTGAACATAAAAAGCTTATTTTCTTAAAATTACATTAAGGCTGTGATCACCTTTTCCGGTGTTTTCTCATCAAAGCGCAGATGAGTTTGGATGTTGGAATGTATAAGTCTGAAAATAACCCTTTCATATGAAAGTGATTTCTTTTTCATGGTAAACTTCAAACGGCATTTCAAACCAAATGGGAGCCGAATGCTCCAAAGTTTCTACGCTCTTGTTTTCGTCCTGCTCTCAGCTTCTCCATGTCCCCCCACTTTCTTTCTATGCTGTTACCCCCCCCCTCCTCCCCATTTTAAATATTTTGTGACATATACAGCTCAACAAAAGGTGCATCTCTTTTAATGTTTCTCAGCACAAAATCTGAAATACATGTCTTCAAAGTTTTTCATCAGGCTCCCTTTGGGTGTATCAACCCCCTTCACTGCCAACTTATAATGAAATGTTTTATTAAAGTTCCCCTGTGAGCCATTGTCTGTTGTTTTTCACATTGAAATTACGGTGAACCTGTGCAATCCCCCATTTGTTTTGATATATCCATACAAAGCATATGAAACCCCTGCTGAAAAAATAAAACTCAATTCTAATACAAACCCCAGCTATGCCAAATATGAAGCATTCAAATCTTTCATTCTCTTAAAAGTCCTCTGATGCTCCCTAGTGGTATAAAGCACATAGTTCAGAAAGTCATCCAAGCTGACCTGGTTTATCTACATATCACACAACAGATTGCAGTTGCTCAGAGATCATCGCTGTTCTCTCAGACGGGTCAGAAAATGTTGTTGCTTTGAGGTCCGAATTCAAATAATTTGGCAAAATCTGGTGATTAGTGAGCCAGATGTTGGGTGGGGGAGGGGGGGTTAATTTAAAGAAACATCAAATGGAATAGTTAAAGTAGTATTATTAAAATGAATGCCAGTACTCCTGCAGTATCACACTGTGACCACTGCGAAAGCAACAGTGCGGCGTATCACTATGCAGTGCAACGAGCTCTACTTCAAAGGCTTACATAAAAGAGATGGCAGAACTTTGCAAGAACATCAAAGAACCCAAAGCATTGTGCAATAACCACATCAGAGCAATAGAGAGAGAAAAAAAATCAAGCATGTTTCATAATTCTTTTTTTCAGATGAAGGTAGCAATATGGGATCACGCTATCAGACATGAAATGATTTCACACTCTACATGTCCCCTCCTGGATACCTGAAGATGAAACCAAAGATCATATGACACTTCAGCTTGACGTCACCTTGATTTATTTAGCTGCTTGATTTTGACTTTCAAGTGGCTCCGAGACTTTAAGTCAGAATAGCTGTTACGGTGCCGAAGAAATATCTACAAGCACAAATTCTGCTTCGACTCTGCAGATGCAGGGAAGTGAAGTGAAGCGAGCTTCGACAAAAACCTCCTCTCCTCCGATTCGAGTAACACTATCTGACAAAAGGCTGAGACCAAAGCGAGCTGCAGTGATTTAAAGTGAAGGTGAATTTACAGTAGCAAAGTGCCGAGCATCGATGAGATGTCAGATATGTGCAATCATGTGCATCAACCGGGCTTATTAGATAATGATGAGCACGTTAATAATCAACAGCCTGAGCCCTCTAATCATGTTTTAGTAAATAAAATAAGGCGTATCTAGCAATCACTTCATCAAGGACAACAGCGATTTTAAATCTTAAATGTGCCGGGGGGAGTTAATTTATGGCAGAAATTTAAATATTCATTCTGTGTCTCTTTTGTTATTCCTCTGTGACTCGTACGGATCTGTTTTTCTTTCCTTCTGCCAACAAACAAGAGCTCAGTGTGATTGTTTTTGCTCACCTCCAGCTGACGACTTGTTGAGCTTCGCTTTGACACGAAATCAACCTGCAGAGATGAAATTAGTATTTAAGGCAGAATTTCTAAACGCACACAAGAAAATTTCTCTGAACTTAAATACTATTGACTTTAAAAAAGACAAAAAGGTTACATTTTTTTTCCTGCAAAAACTGGAAACTGTTTGAACTAACAGCAAAAGCAGAAGGCAAAATATTAGAATATGTAAATATTTTCTTTGTGATGTTTGTTACTTACAGGGTGCCCCCGGGGCAAAGCAAACAGGTATCACTTAATGGATTTAGTCAAATTTATTTTTAAATTTAAATGATAAATGTAAATAATTTAAATGAGTGTGTTCAGGCTGTGAGGCTTAAAAAAAAACGTTAGAACTGACGCATCTGAAGGCACAGCTGCAGCCAACATCAAGGATGACTTTGGATAAAAACACACTTATTCCAGGACTGTTGGAGGGCAGGGAGACGGGAGGGATGGTTAACTTTCCCTCCACATGGCACTAAGAACCAGAGGAAAAAAACGATCTATCGTTGCTTCTTTTTAAAAAAAATAAATTAAGAAAAATCAGTGATTCAGTCAGAAATTCGACACAAACCATAATTATACATTTCCTATTTGTGAGACTTGAAAATCTACTGCAATGGGTCTCGTGTCTTCGCGAACATCCACTGTAGCCTCTCTCCATCAGCTCATCCCAACTAAATGAGAACAAGAACAAAGCATTTTGGGGGTTCTTTGCTGCTCCTCTTGTTCAGCGTGAAGCCTTATAATTCTAGGCTTGTACCATGTCCCAATTCAGAAATAGCTGCTTGTTATCATCCCTCTGATCTTCTGAGAACTGTTGCACACGCTGATGGGGGGTACTTGGTAAGTTTGCAAAGAGTGCCGGCGAAAAACAAGGGAGTTAATGATCTGGGGGAAGATTTGGAGTGAGTGGACTGTGGACTCTCGGTTTTACGCAGATGAAACAGGGTTCACTGCTGTTCAAAGAGACTTCGCCTCTTGTGAGTGACAGTGTGTTGTGGTGTGGCTGGGGTACTAGGGAGCAATAGAACTATTTTTAACAGACCATGTGGATTGTGACAGCAACAAACAAATATTTCCCATGTGCACGGCAGCTACTGCAGTCTGACATGAATGACATTTTCAGTTTCCAACAAGCGGTAGAAAAAAAACACACTGTCTCTGCAAGGTATGTATATCACGTATCCTCGTGTATGAGGAAGAAAATAGTTTCTTTAAGGAACCGTCGTGTGCTAGCCACAGATTTCCAGTAATGTTTGCTGACGTAAACAGAATATTAACCAAATTGCAAATATTTACAGATGAGTTCAGTGACCTGCAGACTGTCAACAGACACAGTCAGTCCTGAAAAATCGCATGCAGGAACACTTGCTGCAACACCACTATTAATGAATTATTGCAACAACAAAAATAAAAATATTACAATCTATAAAGTGTAAAAAAAAATGAGGCTACAATAAAACACTAGCTAGTTAAATATAATCATAAACAGGGTGAAAAATATTTTCCTCCACAGTTTAGGAGCATATAAACAAGCGATGGCATCACCAGTATTCCTTTGCGACATATAGTTGACATTAAAGAGAAAAACAGTGGAGGATCTTAGTTTTCAGGCCTGAATTTAAAAAAAAAAAAATCTCTGCTGCAGAAATGAGCACGGATATTTATAGCTTGTGAGATGAGCAAAACATCTCGGAGCTGAAGTTATCCTCAGTGCAGCGTTTTCACCAGTGGGGCAACGCAACTTCTCAACCACCTGCATGTTTCTTACAGCCTTTTGAGATTATCCAGTAAAAAGTGCAAAGAACTACAGCTGAAAGCTGGAAAATCATTCTGCCATTTTTAAGGACCTTTTTGAGATGAGAGTTAAAATTTTAATATAGAAGCAAAAATCACTTCCAGGCTTTTGATGCGTAGTTGAACCTGTCACGAGACCACCAAACACTAAGTGCAGTTTCTCCTCTTCCTGCTTTGGGCTGCATTTAAAGACTTCCTGTAATACTTAAGGAAGGAAGGAGGGGATAAAGATCAGTGTTGGCAGCAAGGTCAGGTGTTGTCCACTCACCTTAGTGAAATGCTTATATAAGCGCGGTCAATTTGTTCATAGAGGAAAAGTACAAACAGCAAATCCCTGAGTGCCAACATTGAAGACCAGTGACTGAGACAGCAAAGCTCCCACATTCCCATCTTTGTTCTATTTCTATGAAGCCCTCAAGCAATTCGCTGCACATACAGAAAAGTAATAAGTCCTTATTTCTGTCTTTATAATATCCAAAAAGGTCTGCGTGACCCTTCTTTTAGCAGGTCAAACAAAGTCCAGAAGTTAGTCCTGAGTAAACATAAACAGCAGCTCAAAGGGACAAATAGAGGCGGGCCGGATGGCGACTGCATACCTGTGACTGATTGGACAACATCAGCCTTTTAAAACTTGGATTGTGTTGAAAAGCCTTTTAGTAAATATTAAATAGCCGGTGAACAAAGACGCATCTCTGCTGCCACAGATTTGAAAAGTCATGAGCGGATGTCCGTACTTTGAGAAGAAGCATTTGTATGTTTTTTTTAATCACACTTAAAACACTTTTGGATTTTTATCCCCTTTTTGAATTATTAATTTTTTTCCACATACCTCTTACCATGCATTTCCTAATGCTGTTGATGGAAAAACACAAAGTAACCGAGGGCTTTCTCATTGTACTGCAGGTTATTCAAAAATAAACCTCCTGTAACTGAAGAAGAGGAGGATGCCTCTCAGGCAGGGGTCAACAAGGCCACTAATGGAGGGATCGTCTACGGAGACTACCTGCAGGTACAAATCCATCTCAAATTTGCACTTGTTGTTAAAAGTTGCGAAAGTTTATATAACAATTGATTTCTTTCCAACCCTCAGCTCAACAAAATACTCGCAGCTCAGGTTCTGCAAAGTGAGCTAAAGGCCAACAAGATCCATGACGAGCACCTCTTCATCGTCACTCATCAGGGTAAGTGAGGCCCATTCTGTTTAAAAGTCATCTTTTCCAGTACTTACATGTTGACTGGATTTTAAATCATTAAGCGTGTTTACAGGCAGATGACAGATTAAAGGGGAAATCGGAATCTTTTCCCGCTGTAGTGATGAAAGTGATGCTTCGGGGGGCCAGTTTGCATCCTTAAAGAGAGGAGCCACTGCAAACGTATCCAGATTCTTCTTTCACGTTTATCTTACAACGAAACCGACTCCGAATCAGTTTCCATCCCTTCAGTGCAGACACAAAGACTTGTCCAATCAATGCCGAGTTGCAGTGAAGTTGTTGTAGCAGCATGCGGTCCCCCCGGAACCTCTTCTCTTCATTTTGTCACCTGAAACAGAAACAGACAGGTTTTAAAAACCTAAAAGCCTCGACTGCTCACTGCCCTTTGTTCTTACCTCAAAATATCGGTATTAATGATGCTTAAACAATTCTGTCTTTCTTTTTTTATTGCAGCCTACGAACTGTGGTTCAAACAGATTTTGTATGAACTGGATTCTGTGCGAGAGATCTTCATCAGTGGACACGTAAGTCACTGCCTTGCTTATGAAACTTGAGGCTAAATTCACAACTCAAACACAGGACAATAAAAACATTTTGTGCCGCTTTTACATGCAAACTGAAAGCGCTAAAGACTGAGTGCAGAGGGGAAAAAAGTCGCTAAGCTGAAGGATTTAAATGCATTTTAAACAAAAGCATTAGTGGAGAACACTCACTGTCACGATCACTCAGGGCCTCCTTTAAAAATGAAGCTATATTCACTAGTCATACTATCTTTGGCGTTCAGCCCGGCTGATTCCAGACTAATAGGAGAACAACAGTTGTAATTTATGACTTTTCTTTCTTCGGTAGAGACATATGTTGGGGCTGTAAAAATAATGCTGGGAATTAAAAATAGAACTAACTATTGAATTAAACTGTTCCCTGTGCGGCTGTACCGACAAGCTTGTATATGATGAGAAATAATTTACATCTGCTGCTCCTCCAAAGGTCCGGGATGAACGCAACATGCTCAAAGTGAACACCCGCACCCACAGGATCGTGATGATCTTCAGACTGCTGGTCGACCAGTTTGCAGTTCTGGAAACAATGACAGCCTTGGACTTTTTCGACTTTAGGTAAAACTCAAACATAACTTTGACTTCAGCTCCGAAACTCAACATAACGCTCAAACCTCCCACGTGCGTGCCGTTGCACTTCTCGGTGCACGCAGGGAATACCTGTCTGCAGCCTCCGGCTTCCAGAGCCTCCAGTTTCGGATCTTGGAGAACAAAATCGGGGTCCCAGACAACCTGAGGGTTCCGTACAACAGACGCCATTACAGAGACAACTTTAAAGGTCATGACAGTGAAAAGCTGCTCAACACTGAACAGGAGCCGGCACTTTTAAAATTAGTCGAGGTATGTCGTACGACCGCTTACACGTGTAATTAAAGCGGGGAGGCTGCGCGTGGATTTGCCCTGCTGGAGGAGGGATGGGCGCGTGAGAAGCGGGGACTGTTGTGGAGGGCCCCCACACCAGTGAGATGAACTCAATCCTGATCAGCATTAATTTTATCTCTCTGTAAGCTCACTGGTGAAACCCTCTACAACAGTCCCAATTTCTCATGTGGCCCCTTGGCAAAATTAATTGCCCAGCCCTGTGCTGGAGTATAAATGTGATGATAAAAAAAAGAAGCACAACCCCTGGGCTGCTCTTTCAGGAGTGGCTGGAGAGAACTCCTGGCTTGGAGGTGGATGGCTTCAATTTCTGGCAAAGGCTGGAAATCAATATATTTGATGGGTTAAATCAGGAGAAGGAGAAAATTGAGGTAAGAGATGACTCCGGCTTTCAGAACTTTTTTTTTTCTTTTTTTTTTGCACTCTCCCTGGAGTACAGCGATGACTGACAGAGACCACGTTTTTTTTTCCTGGTGTTTTTCAAAGAAAACGCCCGATTCTCAGGAGAAGGAGGAACTGATGGCAGAGCTGGTCAAACAGAGAGAGCTTTTCACATCTCTGTTTGATGAAAAGCGCCACGATCACCTTGTCAGCAAGGGTAAGTTTGTAATCAGATGTCACAATCGCTGAGGCTTTATTTTGTTCGTTTTTACAGCCCGTATTTGACACAAAGGAGTGCTCATGTTCTGTGTTAATTTGTGAACTTTAATATTTAAACTCCAGTTTGCAAAGTAAACACCAACATTTCCTCTCACGTCTGCTAACAAGGTGAGAGGAGACTCTCTTACAAGGCTCTGCAAGGCGCTCTGATGATCTACTTCTACAGGTATGTATATTCTTGAAAGGTTTCTTCACCTTTAATGGTCTAGTGCTGACACTGTATGTTATTTGCTTCCTAGTCATAGTTTTACATTGTTAACACCTGGAGGCTGCAAACAGCTTCGGCGGAAAGTCTTGCACAAGAACGCCTCAGTGCTGGTCCCTGAGGCAAGGGTACTCATTTGTTCTTCCCACATAAAATTTCCATATCACAAGCCCCTTTTTTCTGAAACCTGCCTGAAAATGTAAGCTTTATTACAAGGTGTGGTAACCTTTATTTTTTTTCTTTAGCGGTGTGCTAAGGACACACTGTCACTTGAGGCTCATTGGCTATACAAAAGTCAACAGAGGAATCTGAAGTTAGTGGAAGGTGATAACAATAACAGATGCAAAACTGAAGGATGTTATGTTACTGGTGGAAGTGGACAGGTGACAGCTGCTCTCATGTCACATCATAATTCTTCATATCATAGCTGATATGAAGAGAAAATCGTTTTTACATTGTAATCTGTGAAAGATGAAATCTCTTCTTACCTTTAAAGGGAAGAGCCGAGGTTCCAGGTCCCCTTCCAGCTGCTCACGTCCCTCATGGATATTGACACGCTGATGACAAAGTGGAGGTGTAAGTACTGAGGCATCTCCATTGGCTTCTGCATGTAACACAGTATCTGAAAGTTTGGGGGAGCGAGCAGATTTTTACTACAATGTGTTGTTTTTATTTTTTGCCTGAGGGCACAGCTGGACTAACGAAGTCCACAAAGTTACTAAACTTTAAAGTTAGATTTGAACCCGAGAGGCAGAAGAATCTTATAGCATCCTCCACACCTGCTGATCAATACAAACTAGCCAATGGACAAAATAACAATGGATATTCCTGTGGGGGGGCAATGGGTTCTACCTGTTTTTTGTAGACAATCATGTGTGCATGGTACATCGGATGATTGGCAGCAAAGCTGGCACGGGGGGTTCATCTGGCTATCACTACCTTAGATCAACTGTCAGGTATTGTATGATGTCATTTTTACGTTTCTGTTTAACAAAGCAAGTATCCGAACACGTGAGAGTTAATTTAGACACGGACTGCTCTGCTTATCTTAATTAACTTCACGCAGTAGCTCCTTCTGTAATAAACACCGACTGTATACATTTATAAACAAAAGCTGAAAATGTGAACAGCAATTTTTAACGGCAGACACACATACTGTAATAAATAAGTGAATATGTGTTTGATCTTCTTTCTAATCAGTGACCGCTACAAAGTCTTTGTGGATCTTTTCAACCTGGCAACATTCCTGGTGCCTCGGCACTGGGTACCCAAGCTGAACCCCAACGTTCATACTTTCCTCTACACGGCCGAGTGCTGCGACAGCTCCTACTGCAGCAGCAGCAGCGATGACTCCGACTAGAGCGCGCCTCGCTCGCCTGTCCGGGCTTCTTCCCACTTAAACAGATCTCCCAGCAGTGGATTCTTTACAAATTTCAATTAGAGGTGAAAAGCAGGTCAAAGAAACAGGCTTCGTTGACGCCTGCGAACTATAATCCGCGACATCTCGTCAGCGCATCCTTCGAGAACCCGTACACTGGAGGCGGTTCAGTATATATTCAACCACTGCATATGATTAAGAATTTCAAATCTAGATGATATTTTTGGGAGGATGTGGCAATTTGACATTTGAAATCAGTTGGATTGGATGCTGGAGTGAAGAGGGGTTAGTTTGCAGGGCCGATCGTGTAAAACACTGAACACCGCTGATGGCTTTGCATCTATTTACATGGCATAGCGCATAAATGCACAATAGGTTTGTATATTTTAATGTTTCGCAAGCAAGAGAAAAGCAAAAGCTAAATAGATTGCGCTGCAGGCTCATAATGTAATATCTGAGAGATAATAAATCAAATATTTAAATAGACAAATTAAGACTATTTTACTTTAATCTCGACTGTGAGCCACAAAGTGCTGCAGATGGCTCCTTGATAAAAGCTGCTCAGATGTTTCCTCAATAAAATTATGTAAATTGACTGAGATTGACCTGAAAGCAAACAGATCAGTGAGAGCAGTGATCAAACTGTGAGTGCAAGGACAACGCTGGTGGCGATGATGGGGTTTTTACAAAAATGGATCATCTTTCATCTCGGCACAGGGACGGTGTCATAGAGGGAGTCATTACTACTCAGATGTGTGTCGGGTGCATGAAGGTGCACAGCAAACGATAATGAACCGCAACCACGGCAACGTCTGAAACAGAACCATCTGCATAGCCAAAACCAGAAAATTGTACATAATGTTATATTGTTTTGGTAAAGTTTTAAATTAATTTTGTCATGTATTTATGCAGCGATTAATATATCTTTGTAGCTAAATTTATGTGTCGAATAACCCATGACATATACACATGTATTTAATAAGATATGTTTTATACAGTGGAACAATTCATATTATTGTACTTTTGCAGTGATGTGTTTTATTGTTCTATTAAAATTCAACACTTGCCAGCAGTATGAAGTCATTTATTTGGTTTTAGTGGTGCTTACAACTCAATAAAAACATTTAAAGTGGTACTTGAAGGCAAACAGATGAATGATTTGAATTTTGGCACTGGTAATCACACAGATATTCACTCACAAAAACACACACAGTGACTCATACAGGCATTGTTGTCAAAGAAAAACAGCTGCCACTGAATCTGCAATGCCTGCAAATAGAAAAACAGAGAAACATTATTATTATCCCGGAGAAGATTCTGGACACTCTGGTACAAATATCTTAAGCATAAAAAAAAACCTAAAAAAAACTGCATAAACATAACATGTTAAGATCAAAGATCAAACTCACCGCAAATGTTACCACCTATTTTTATATAAACAAAGCCCTCGCTTCCCCATCTCGTTCCCCAGGAGTTCTGCACGATCCAGAACGGAATCTCCCCTGAAACAGACAGCCTGCGTTTTAAGGCTGAATTATTTACAATGTAAAGAAGCACGAGTGTGCGCTGCGCCCACATTAGACTCTTACATAACACATATCCTTGCGTAATACCTAGAAACCAGATGTGTTTGAAATAATTGATGTTAATAAATATAAAATGCGTTTGTCTGTGACCATAAATAAATGGACACAGCTGCTACCACATATTAGTAAGCAAACTAGTGTTCGACCTCTAATCGTCACAACTGTCCACAAACTTTAAACATCATTGCTCACCATTTCCTTCTGAGTTTATAATCCCCAAAAAGATGCACGTGACCATCTAAATAAACAAAGTCTGGTACATCACGTCAAACGTGTGCACACTAACCATTAATGATTACAATTCCAGCTAATCTCTGATCACTGTAAGCTAAGAGAATTAAAGTACAAGGTGAAATCTCAAAACACTTAAAGATCCGCTGTAAGAAGAAACTTTACAGTTTTTGGAACATTAAAAAGTGAAGAGATTTTACTTTCACTGTGCATTACGAAGCTTTTGTTAGTTCAAATAAATGATAAAATTCTACCTTTTAAACTACAGTATTTAAACTACACTTTCTTGAGGCAGCATTTACCAGTGCTGTCATAGCCAACGATCAGAACGGCATGGTTGGACCACTGGCTGGAGCAGTGGTGCTGGATGACGCCTCCCTGGTAATCCTGCCAGCTGACAGCATCGACGATGGCAACCAAAGGACCATAATGTACCAGCTGATCCTTCATCGCATCCTCTTGACCACTGGGGAAAAACAGCACAAATGACTTGTTCTTACAATTAGATTATTGCTTTATCATTTACACTATGCTGTAAAGTCAGAGAGTTGAGCATCGTATAAGCATATTTCTTGTGCCGTCACTGCTCATGTACAGGCCCCTTCAGTTCCCCCTTCTGTCCTTGCACCAGATGATTCCCGCTGGGG
>VOQJ01013391.1:23311-38443 GCA_015052665.1 Apistogramma diplotaenia | reverse complement strand
GGGGATGGTGTTGAAATTTTATAGGATTTTTCAGTTGCTTCACAGCAGTAAAAACTGGTTTAACCAGGAGATTAGCCTTCTCTGTGACCCCCCCCCCCAAACAACCAAGTCTCCACCCCACAGAAACATCCAATTCCAGCAGCTTGATAAACTCAATGCCCTAACACCGAGACCCCTCAGAAGACACAGACGGGTCTAAAGGAAAATGTTTAGACTGGCTCAGTCGATTGTGGATGAGAGCACATCAGGAATTTAAGTAGCAACATTGTGTTGATGTGTAGCAACTATCAATATCTGTGCTTTACTTTCAAGTTCTGTTCAAGGAGCTGTAGCAGCTTAATCCATGTCGCACTGCAAACACAGGAGTTTTACAGGTGCAAAGGGAAGCATGAAAATGTCACTCAAAAACAACAAGAGTCAATAAACTACTCGAGAGTCAATAAACTGTCAAAGAGCAGACAAAGAAAATAAAATATGACTATTACAGTCCACATATAAATTCACATTGCAATTACACTGTCATTAGAAGTTGGCGTGAATGCAATAAATGTAAACTGCAGAAACCAATCAATCACAGACATGGCAGAACAACTGAGAGTGGCTACATTTGGCTTACATGATATATCATCAGGAAGTTGTTTCCATCTGTATGCAGCACGGCGGCAGAAGGCAGCCTAACCCAATTTGATTCTAAGTGATTCATAAGCCAGCAACAGAACTTGAAAATGTCTGATTTAAGAACATCACCTTAAATTGTAACCTCTTACAATTCTGGCAGCGGCATTTCTGAAAGGACCGAGCTCTTCTGAGAGCTTCAGACGAGACAAGAAATATTTAGAACATAAAAATGAAGTTTTTCCAAATCTTTTCTGAACACGAGATCTGTAATTCTTGTGAATTCGAAAGGAGTGAGGACCCGCTCGGCTGTGGTATCCGTCATGTATTTAATGTTTGTCAGGTAGCAGCTGTGGAGGCTGACTATTTTACTTTTGACTTGTTAACACAAATTTCATCTGAACTAAAAAAGATGAATGTGAAAACGATGACACTGTAAAAAAAAACACTTTATGGAGTGTGCATGTAGTTAAAACAATCTCTCTGATAAATGTCTCCATGTTAAAGTAGAGAATGTTCAATATTCATTCATTTTTTTTATTATTTTATTTGGTGCCTGTGTACATTTTCATCCTGCGGTGAAAACCTGATGATTTCCTCTAGAAAAGCAGTAATTTTAAAGTTGCTCTTGAGTTACAGAACCAAAATCAGCCATATTAAGAGTCTGAGGTCTAGTCACTACTTTCCCCCAAAGTCTTTTACTTCCATTACTACTTTAAGTCCTTAAACTGCTGTGTGGAGATGAGAGGTTATCTGGGCCATCTCGCAGAGAGCAGGGGTCCTGCAGCAGCAGTACAAATCTATTCTCAAGTTTAACTCGCCTTTCTGCAGCTTCCCATGCCTGTGTCCTACAAAGCACGAGTTGATGAGGCACTCTGCCTGGATGGTAATGAAGGCCAGTTGGTGGCATTGCAAATCTCAGTGCACTTGTCCCTCCGTTTCCCCGGAAAGTGATTTGTACTTCTTTCTCTTTGCACCGAGAGAGCTGCAGACATTACTACTTGCGGAGTGATTGCCAGGGAGACAACACCCCTGTTTCTTACTAGTCTTGGTGGTGATAATTTGTTTTGTGTTAGCACTCTCTTTTCCAATATGTTGAGTCTATGATAAATGAGGATTGTAACATTGAAGGTCACGGCTGCATACTGATACTCTTGAGGTAATAAAGGTATTATAAGAAGCATGGCAGCCCTCTGTGTCTTTAGCAGCTTAAATTTAGAGTTGCTGACCCTAATTTCTGATAGAAACAGAATAATGTAAACAACTGTTTATAAAATAAGACATTGCACTGACATTTTGAAAAGCATAGCATATTAAACCTTAAAAAAAACTATAAAGACAAGCTTGGATGCTCAGTTAAATCTGCTCTGACAAAGGCTTCTGAGTCTAGCTATAAAAATATTAAACAACACTGAGATAGCAAAATAACAGCAGCAGCAGCAGCAGCGGACATTACACATGCACGAAGGCGAGTCCGTGTTCTGCTCAATTTGAAGCAAAGACAATCAGATTCACCTTTGGGCCAAAACATCTGACCCGGAGTTAAGAACCTCTGTGCTAGTGAGCTATCGGCGCCGCTGTTGACAGAGTAAACACTGATTGCAAAGGACCAATCCCGTGCCCGCGTCTCTGTCCTTGGTACTTTATGAAACCACATTAAATTTGCATGTTTTTTTACTCAAATGTGTAAAGTTAATATTTAACTTTTATGACTTGTAGAAAACTTGAAGAAAAAAAGAAGTCTTTTACCTGAAGCTGTGTGCCGTGAAGTTCTTTATGGCAACGCCGCCGTGGGAGTGGGAGAAGAAGTGGCAGATTTGGGTTTGGGCCTTGTAGGGGTACTCTGGCTGAGTTACTATCTTCACTCTGGTCTGTGAAGCAAATGATGCATATTAGTACACAACATGTTTGCTACTGTGCATGTCTAAGCAAATGTTTTTAACAGTACGGTTGTACAAGGCTGTGCAAAGGTTTTCTGCCACCATGTCTTTAAATTTGCCAGGAAAATGGGAAACAGGTGCAGCTATTTAGTGAAACATGCAAACTTACATCATATGAGGCAAAAGCAGAGTTGGTACAATTCTAATAAGCTTGAAAGTTAATATTTGGTATGACAACCTTTAGTGTTCAGCACAGTCTGAACTCTCTTAGGCAGCGGGAACAGCTTTCCAGGGTTCTTGAAGGAAATTCAAAGCTCTTCCTTGGATGTTGGCTGCCTTTAGTTCCTGTTGAGATGATCCCACACTGCTTTAATAATGTTAAGGTCCAGGCTCTGAGTCGGCCAATCCATGACTGAGTGTGCTGCATTATGTTTCTTTCATTGCAGGTCTGCTTTTGTATGTTTGCAATCACTTTCATGCTGAAAAACAAAAGCCGCTGCCAATCAGAATCTTTCCAGATGATACTACTGTACATGGCGGATGAAAATCTGATCGTGCCTTTCTGCATTCAATTCTGACAAGATCCCCAACACCACCGACTGAAAAACAGCCCCAAACCATGACAAAGCCTCCACCATGTCTCACAGATGGCTCTTGTGCCTCTGCTGACCTCCTCCAAACCCAAAATGTCAAATTTTGATTCATCACTCCAACTGTTGCCACTGATTTCCAGTCCAGTTCTTGTATAAGCTGACATGCTTCAGCAACATGCTTCCTTAAGAAAGGCTTCTTGACAGGCACCCTTCCACTGAGACCGTTCTTGATGACACTTTGGTAAACAGGAGAAGCAGCAGCTGAAGGGGCAGATGCATCTCTCAGGTCCCGTGTCAGGTCTTTGCTTTACCCATTTCTTGGACATGGTTTGCAGACAGAGTTCACCTGCCACAGTTGACTCACATTTTTTAAGCGCACACTGAATGACATGCAGAGATGTGTCCGATTGTTAGCTAATATTTCTATTTCATAGATTCTACTAAAGAAATTGGAATAAATGATGTGTTTTTGCAAGAAGCTGCTAGTAACCACGTCTGAAGCGACAATTTCAAATAGACTCTTTGCCAAGTTGTCAGCTATGCGTAGCAACAACACATAAAAGACAACACAAACCTTTTTTTGTGCTTGATGGGATAAACTCCAGCTGCTGAGAATCCGTTAACTTTATGCGGGATTATCAGAATACCTGTTTTAACCAGTTCAGAGCCCGGGTTGTGGAGCCTCCGTTGCAGCCTGCATTTTCATAGGAGCAATCAACAACCTGCTGCACACTGAGCTGCTCCAGCTGTGAGCCTCCTATGGCATGGACAGACTGTATGGCACCAACCACACTGAAAGCCCAACAGCTCCCACACTGCAAAGGCAAAATTAGAAAAATGAGAAAAGACTCATTTAAAAGGATAAATAAAGAGGGCTATGAAGGAAAAGCTAGTTCACCTTTCATTCTGGAAATGAACTACCTATCCACATCTATCCATACAGCCCTAATATAAAAATCAATCTGCAAATTCATATTGAAATATTGCTCTACCAGTGTTATTAGACTGACAAAAGACTTTAGACCCTTTAATCAAGTATCTTCAGTTTCTGAATGCTCCACATGCTGCGCGATAGTGTCACTGTGACCAATTGTTTTCTGCTGCCATCTACTGACAGAAAAACCTCAAGTAAACACACTTCAGAAAGATTTGAATTCCTGCTTCTTAATTTAAGGTTTTATGTCCACGGCTCATTTATTCTATTTGGATTTCTAAATAATCTCTTAGAGTTTATATGTGACGTAGAGGAAAAATGCCTTCCTGAAAGTATCTCTTTTTTGAGAGGGAAAATACAGTATTTCATTATGTGAGGTTTTTTTTTCTGTTTAATAGTTGCACAAGCAAATATTATTCTCCAAACATCACCATAATACTGTATGCTCAGTTCATTTACTTGGCATAAATGTATTCCCGTGAATGTAATGAAAAACTGAGCTCTCTTAGAATCCAATTTTTGCCGCTCAATGTGGTTTCGCAGCTTAAAATCAATACTGAAAGGAAAATCAGTCAACATTGCCTGGTCTCGACATAAGTATGTGCTGAGTATACAAAATATTAGGGCTACCTGCTTTTAAAATGATCAAATGTACTCAAGACACAAGCATGGAATCAAGAAAGGGGGAAAAATGGATCAAGAAGCAATAACAAGATGTGAGCGGTTTGATATATTGGGTCTTTGTGCATGCTGCAGCATTTTGTATTCCGTCCCACCATCAATCTATTACAGCAAGTCGGCAGGTCCACCGGCAGAGCCAGGCAAAAAAACTAAAAAATAAAGCAAATTAAAAATATCTGTGCGGAAGAAGTGCAGCAGAGGAGAGGAGTAGGTGAGTGTGGTCATTTAGAGTCCCTCCCCGGAGCGCTACATTTTACCTGGATAGAAGAAAGTAAAATATATTATCATGATGGCGTTCAGCTGAACGGGTTACGTCGCTCCCTTAGGACAACAGTTTTACAGCAATACCACCCCCCCACACACACCCGCCGCCCCAATGGCAAACTGTCTAAAGAGATAAAGGACAAAAAGAGCAAAAAGTATATCTTCAGCAGGGACAAGCAACAACTCAGTCTCACTAACCCTCTCCCTTCTGTGCCCCCCGGGTCCATTCTGCTCAGCAACAGCTCCAGAGGTTTGGTTTGTCATTGCTCCTTTGCTCTTCCATTACCATCACAGACGTCCTTTGAGTCAAATATGCGTTTTATTCCCTGATACTTCCATTTAAATTGTTTGACATCTGACAAGTGTTCCCAAATTACTCACCTGAAAAGAAAAAAAAGTTCTTAGTTCTCAGGATGTTGTGCAGAATGACCACGCTGCATAACAGAACTTATGTTCTTAAGTAATCAGTAAAAACACGAAGCCTCCAGTGTACACTCGACTACAACAGAGCTTCCAGTAATCCAGCAGCCACCTTGTGTCTACTGCTGAGACTTTTTCAAATGAAAAACATTTTGCATAAACTCTGAAATGTAAACTCTGTGCTGCTAGCTCGCTTCAGCCTGGATAATTAGGCATCCACCGTTTCTAAAAAGAATTTTAAGTTTTGATTGCTCAGATCACAGGAAAGTGTCTGGTGCCCAGAGAAGGGAGAAGAGTTTCTGGGTCTGGTTTATCTTTGCTTTTTCCTTTGGATGAAAGATTTTTCTCTTAAATCTGTGGACTCTGAACTCCATGTAGAGTCCTTTGTGCCTGTGCAGTGACTTTCACATCAAAACCTTTGTTGTCCCTTGTATTTATATGATGAAATCCTTAAATTCTTTGCAATTTTCTATTAAGAAGTGTTATTCTTTCCTTGTGAAATACCACCAAACCCACTCATTCTTAGTTCCAGCATCTGCTTTGCTGTCTTTGTGTTACTGTCAATTAAATGAGGTTTAGTTTAATTGAAATCGATAGAAATTGCTTTTATTTAAACTCTTAAATTCTCATCAACAAAATCAGTTTTACAAATGTTAAATGTATATTGATCCACACAGCAGAAGCACTGAAATCTCTCACATCAGTGAAACACAAAGAAACACCAATCAAGCATCAACATCAAATTTTGACTGTTATTGGTGAAGACTTGGATCCATTGTAGGTGCCTGCATACAAAGCCTGCCTGGTATTTATTAATGAATGATTTAAAAGAAAAAAAATCTTTTTTCTGCTCCCACATATACATCTCGCATCTAGTTGTGTAAACCTTACTGCTTGTTGGTCCTGGACCGGTGCCACAACTCCTTCGTCCCTCCAGTCAAATTTGCCTGGGAGCTCCTTTGTACTCGGGCCAGAGAAGAGAGGCGCTCTCTCATAGACTGCTCCTAGATAGAGATCTGCGCATAAAAGACAGAGTTCAGAGACATTCGTTTCATACAGAGATGCATGGAAACTATGATTCTGCAGACTCGTCCAAGAGGCGAGACGGTCGGTTACATGTAAAACCTGCTGAACAAATCAGAAATATAAAAGGATAAATGTCCGTGCATGTCAAAATATCAACCTACTCCTGAATTCCTCCTGTGAAAGGTCAGAGAACTGGTTGATGCCGTACTTTGCAGACTGCGCTTCTGTGGAAAATGAGTTCAGGTGTGTGTGCCGTTTCTTAGCGCTCTGCAATTACACAAATGAAAGAGTGAGTTGAAACAATCTAACAGGCAACTCTGGTCTTTACAATAAGCTGTTTATGCAGATGTTCATTACCTTTGATGGAAAGCAAAAACCACATTTACGTGTCTGATGTGTAGTTTAGCCACTAAATATGTTTCTGATCCAACTTTGACAAAGAAAATTCACACTTATTATGGAAACATAAACTGTAAAACAGTACTAAGTAACCCTAATTAAAATTGTAGCCATGTCAGCAGCAACATCAATATACTACTTGGATGATTATGGTCCCAAAATAATGCAGTGATATAATATGTATGCAAATGAAGGAATCTGAAAGGGGTAAGTTTTAATAAAACAGCCAACACAAATGACGACAGATACAAAACACATAAGCTATAAGACACTGGTCACATCAAAATGAGCAAAACCCAAAAAAAACTGTGAAGACCCCTTGGGAAATAAGGGAAAAGCCAGATGTAAAATAAGTAAATAAATAATAAAAAATTAAATGTTATTAACTGCACAACTGTTGTTATTGCTTATGATTTCAGCTATTAAGCTTCAATTTCCCCGTTGTTATTTCCAGACGCTTTCACGTTCCTCATATGCATACTTTACTATTTACTACTACTTCAGTGTTACTTTTATTTAATCTTTTTTCCCCGCAAATGCAACGTTAATCAACTACTTGTAAACAATTTTCTGCATTTCCTCATACATGAGTGGGCGTGGTCTAATCTGACGTAGACCCCAGCAGTTTGTAGTTAGTCCTCACTCAGAGCCACTCGGGAATTGTTCTGCGCTCTTTACATACCTGAAAACTGAGGTGACGACGGTTGAATTCCTCGCTGCTGACTTCATACAAGCGGTGAAACTGCTTTCTGAAGGCTCCGAAATCAGCGGCAGAGCCGTTTAACTCGGTCCGAACCGCACTCAAGTTCACATTTTGATAACACACGGAAGAGAAGAGTGTACCGAGAGTGAGCAGAGCAGGTGTGAACACCTGGGAACCCCTCATCTGAAGAAGAGATGCCGTTTGGGAAGCATGAAGAGGGTTCATCGGGAAGCACAAGTGTTTTTGATTGTCGCGGAAAAGGTTTAAGATATTTTGCGCATGCGTGCTGGTCAAGAGGCGTTCCACTGGAAACAAAGTAAAAGTTTACAATGAGGAGTGCGTGTTTCTAAAGCGTTACTTAAAAGCGTTATTACGAAAATAAAGTATTATATATATGATGAGCTTTATACAGAAAATCCATTTGTTTACATCAGTTTTATGCAGAATCAAATGATCATCTAAAATGTTATTTTAATTTTAAAAATAATCAAACTAAGCCAAGTTACTACTATTATTAGTTTAAGTTTGATGAAAAATCAGAATAAAATATTGTCACAAGTTACACTTTGGGGAAATTTACATCACCTGTACGACTCAAACAGGTTTACTTAAATTTATATAACTTGAGCCCACCCACACCCAAACATAGTATACACTAACATTTCAGTAGTTGCAATCAGGCACAGTAGCAGCTGCAGAGAATTTTTTTTTCCAGCCCGTGCTTTGTCAGGACCAGCCAACCAGCCAGTGCACTGGGAGGAAAAAGCAGGCTGCTCTTAAGTTTTTTTGTAGTGGCATCTGATCCTGCCTTCATCATAACCAAAGCTCGTCTGTGTGCCAGAGGAAATGCCAGACCATACTGAGGAATTCACCAACAAGCCCTTCGCAGCTCAGCTGTCAAATGTTTACCTCAGCATCTTGGCACTGTTCTGCTTTAAGCTTTTTGTTAAGATCTCTCTCAACTTGCTGACATACTTCTACATTGTCCGTGGGAATCGTAAAGAGGCTGCCAGGATATCAGCAGAGTTCTATGATTATGGTCAACAACACAGTGAGTACTCTGAGACAGGGCATTTAAAAAGGCACTAACACCTCATTTTTCATTGATTTGGTTTTGTTTTTGTTTTTTTTAAATAAAGCTTTGCTGGGTAAGGCATACATATATGCATGATGGTAGCAAACACAATGTAAATGTAACCACTATACAACTGCATTGTGGTTACACACACACAAGCAACAGGTTTGTCCTCAGCTCTATAAAGGTCAGAGGTAAAACGCAAATGTTTTCTTTAGAATCCTACGATTCATGGACACACACACACACACACACACACACACAATTTCAGTGTTTACAAATGAGCTATAAATACTGCATCACTAATCCTATGAGTATAAAAGCCATTAATTTTGTTCACATTAATACATACTGGAAATATCATTGATAGCCCACTTTTCTTTCATTAGCTTAATAGCTACTTATAAATCCTGAACTGTACATTCAATATTAAATGAAGACGCTGTTGGCCCGGCAGCTCTTTCTCTCTAATGTATTAATAGAACACAGTCATGATATCTCCCCCTCCCTCCCCCACCCGCATCCTGCCCTAGTTTCCATTCCCAGCTATGCAGCGCACACTTTCGCACAGCCACCAAAACAACACTCCACATTCTCAGGGACAGGCGGTTCGAAGGCACATTCTGAGGGAAGACAGACACGACAACAACATAATCTGTAGCTATCATCCAAAGGGATGTTTAATCTAAAGTGTGCCCACTCCGCGGAATACTAATTAGCCAAGCTCAGGGAATTTGTCATGGTCCTGTAGATATGGTCTTTCTTGTTCTGAGAAATCTGTTTGATGTCTCTAGCTGGTCCTGTCTGTATTTCAGATTTTAATGTCAGTCAGGGAAAATAGGCTGCATGAATAAAATAGCATGGCTTTAATAGAAAACATTAGGTGGATTATTGTATAATTTATGACATTATAACAATATGGATAAATGGACGGATGAAGATGATGATGCGAATGTCTGGAATGCATCAGCTGTTATTCTGGACATTGACTCAGGTGTGCCTGAAGAAAAATTGTATACATTTTTTTAATTGAATTGCCACAGCCAGTTTGGCAGGTTGACTTTCATTTATCATGTGAATGGAGTGCGATAGTGCAGAGTTTAATGCATTAGGAATTTTCAAGCACTGTTAGTCACATAACCATATGCTGCCGGATGCATTAACTCTTGGAAGATGAAGGGTGAAACGTGACTTGCGAGGTTAAAACACCTAAAGCAGTTGCTACGTTAAGATTTGTGGCAGGAGAATTCATATTTGGAGCTTTGCACTGTTTATATTTTAAAGGATTTTGTGCAACAGAATTTGGTAAATAATAAAAAATATAAGTTTTATTAAGAGCTGAACTCTTATTCCTGTCACAGGATCCTGGGCGGACCGCTCACCCCTCCACGATGCTGCCAGTCAGGGCCGCCTCCTGGCCCTGAGGACACTCATTTTACAGGTGAAGAAAAACACGGTTCCCTTGGAGACAGGCGGGTAATGTGCAGCCCATCATCTGCAGACATGAAGCTGTTGTAACCATCGCTCACACAAGTCAATTTTGTTCAGTAGCTTTGTAGATTTTTCAGTCAAAGGTGTGAATAAAACACCGGAGACTGCAATAAAGTTATCCCTTTGTAACATTTGTATACAATTAATACCTGGGTCACAACTACAGCACATCTGTAGCAGTGATATCCTTTAATGAGAGTAACACAGTACACACCAACCAGATAAATTATTGATAACTATTTCCTAGTTCCACCTTTCCAACGAGCATAAAGGATTCAGGGATTCTTTATTGTCATTCGCATCACATTTCCATGCAGTGGAACGAAATTCTGTCCTCAGGTTGCAGTGTTCCCCTTGTAATAGTTGTGAAGTTTTTCAAGTATATAAAATTAATTGATAGCGCTAAAATTGCACTGCTAATAATAAAAATGCTAATAAAGCTTATGATCCAACAGGGAAGACACAGTTTCACAGTATCTGTCGATCATGAGGTCTGACATATCAGGACATGATAAAAAATAATGTAAAATTCATCTGGTACTTAAGAGGCAGCACGATGGTGCAGTAGCTAGCATTGTTGCCTTACAGCAAGAAAATCCGAACCCACCGGCTGGCTGGGACTTTTCTGTGTGGAATTTGCATGTTATCTCTGTGCCTGCAGTTCTCTCCAGGTGCTCCGGCTTCCTCCCACAGTCCAAAGACATGCATGTTAGGTTAATTGGCAATTCTAAATTGGCAAAGATATGAATGTGAGTGGGTGTACCCAGCATTTTTGCCCTATGACTGCTGGGAAACGCTCCAGCTGCCCCACAATCCTGAATTATTTGCCTAACAAAAATTAAGCCAAGATGCGGAAGCTGTGTGGAAAAATAGCATACACCCTTCTGCTTCCATAGGAATAAAATAAAGAGAGTAAGTAGCACTGATCATCAGAAAGTGTGACCACTGCAATAAAAGCACATGTTGGAACACAGAAAGGAGGTAAAACACCAACAATCATCTTAAAGAAGCAATTGTTGCTGCCAGTCTGTCTGGGAAGGGCTGTGAGACTAAAAAATTTGAAATCCATCATCATACAGTGAGAAAGATTATTCACAAGTGGAAAACATTCAGCACAGTTGCCAAATTCATCCCAACGTCAGACTGCAATGCTCAGAGAAGCTGGCAAAAACCCAAGAGCAACATCTCATGATAGCACAATTAGAAAAAGACAACTCGGACGGTTTGTTTGGAGGGCTTGCCAGGAGGAAGCTGCTTCTCTCTAAAACAAACGGCACAGCTTGGCTTTGCAGCAAAGTTGCATCTGAACAAACACAAGACTTCTGGAACAATGTCCTCTGGACAGATGAGACCAGCGTGGAGAGTGAGGGTGTTTGGCCATTATTCACAGCGCCACATCTGGCAAAAATGCAACATAAAATATCAACACAATCACTTCACATACCAAGTGTCAGGCACGGCGGTGGAAGGGTGATGATTTGGGTTTGTTCTGCAGCCACTGAAACAGCCATGAACACCTGTATACCATTAAATGTGAGGCAGTCTGTCTGACAGCTAAAGCTTGACTGAATTTTTTTAATAATATGAATTAGCGTTTTTTTTAATGCTATATCAAAACGAAATTATTCTACAGATACGCTATACTCACTAACAGACGACTCGCATGCTACAGTGTGTGAGGGGAGTTTGACCATGGAAACATTATTTGAGCAAATGCTAAGGAAAACAACATCCTCAAAGAAAGATTAAAAAATGAATATTCACTTGCATTTCCAGCTGCTCAAAAGAGAGTCAGTGCCTCGCTCAGACAAAGTCATGACAAAATAGGGATATTATTACAGGATTTCACATGGTGATTAAGTAGCTCTTTACTGTCTTTCATTTGTATCTAGACATTAATTAGTAGGCTTGTTAATCACTGTTGTTGAAATGCGACTGGGTAATACAGTTTCAAAATTGCTGACAACCCTAACTGAAGAGAATGGGTCTGTTTTCCAAGAGGAGATAAGCTCCATTAATGTTCGTGCTGGTATTCATTTATGAGTTAGTGTCATTTACAAGTTAATGTCTCATACATATCAATGCCTACTAAATATCTGTGGCTGTTTGATTCTGTTTGCAGGGTCACAATGTGAATGTTCTGACTATAGACCACGTAACGCCCCTTCACGAGGCCTGTGTTGGAGACCATGTTGCGTGTGCCAGAGCACTTATTGATGCAGGAGCAAATGTAAGTCTCACCGTGGCCTGGTGACTCTTTAATGTTGCTATGTCGCACAGTCCAAATGAAATTTCCAGGGCTGGGAAAAATCTGGGTGAGGCTAACAAATGAGCAATGCCCTGCTTCAGTCACTGCAGAGCAATTAAGTTGTTGTTGTTCCCTTTCAACTGCACCCTCAGGCTGTTGCTATTAGTCAACTTCAATGATTAAATAAGGCCTAAAAATAAGAATAAAAAGAAAATGTGTTCACAGGTCAATGCTTCTACGATTGATGGAGTCACCCCTCTGTTGAACGCCTGTACGGTGGGCAGTGTGGCGTGCGCGGAAATTCTCCTGGAAAATGGAGCAAAACCCCAGAGTCTTGTGTACCAACCTTCTCCGATACATGAAGCAACCAGCAAAGGTGCGTCACGACCAAAGATGTGACAAAATATCACATCATTTGCAGCATATTCTGCGCGATTAAAATTAGCGTTGCGAGTATGCATGCTACACGGGTCTATTTGAAGCGTAATGGAAAAAGAAAGACACTGTTTAACATGGACCATTCCCTTCAAAGTGAGCCAGTGTAAGAGGAGCAGTCGTAAGACACTTAGGTTTGCGAGAGCCTGTTTTCGCTGATGATAGTCATCATTATTGACTAACAATATACTCACTGAAAATAAACCAAACATCACTGCAACTCCCCTCGTCGCAGATTACGCTCGATTTAGTCTTTGGACCTGTTTTCTGTGTCCTCTGCTGTGCTTTAAAGCACTTTCTTACCTGCGCTGTGAAAAGCAGCTTTAGCTATAAATCCAACAGGGCCTGAGTAGACAGCTTGGAGAATTATTTTGCATTGTCACTTACGGATTACTGTCTTCACGCTTCATTACTTCCAGGTCATTACGGTTGTGTGGAGGCTCTGGTGACTTGGGGGGCAGATGTGGACATGGACATTCCTCATCTGGGCACGGCGCTATATACAGCCTGCATCTGCCAAGAGCTTGAATGTGCCAGGAAACTCCTGAGGGAAGGTCAGCTCACAGAACTGTGTCGATGTTTACAGAAAAGTCCTTTGTGAACATATGGACTTGAGCACAAAGATTATAAACACAAAAACAAATTGATATATAATAAATATATTCATGCTCACAGGATTTTAGAAGCCTCTGGGAGGAAGGAAAAAAAACAAAAATCATTTGGACCACAATATGTTAAGTTCTCTACAAGGAGTATTACAAACACTGAGACTGCAAATTGTGAAGTGCAAAAGGTGTAAGAAATAGTTAATGAGAACTCTATCACATTAGAAACAGACAAACTAATTGCTTTATTAGCAGCAGTCTGAGTAAACAAGCCCTTAATACAAGGAGAACACATTTCAATTTCAATAAGAAGCAGGCCCACGTTAATACCCAGCAACCGGCTGATAACATATGCAAGCTATGTGTGTCCCATAATCACCGCGGCCTTTGAAATAAGGCAATAATTTAGGCAGGTAAAGAAAAGGTCAATTAAAAATGAGTCACAACACTAATTACGTTTAACAGCGCAGGTGTCTGATATCGGAGTTTTCTGACTGGACTGTGGATAATCAAGTTCTCCTCCGTTTAGGTGCAAATGTACAGAAAGGCAAATCCTTGGATTCACCCTTACATGCAGCTGCAGAAAAAGACTGCACAGCTGTAGTAAAGTTGCTGCTGGACTTTGGTGCAGACATTAATGCCAGGAACACAGAGTGTCAGAGGCCAGTGGACGTGGCTCCGCCCAGCAGTCTAACAGAGGGCTTTCTACTGCTTTATGAAGGTATACGTTTATTTCTGCTTATCGTTGTGCACAGTCAGTGACCTCTTTCTGACTTAGCTTTGATCCGTTTCTGTTCCCTTTTCGCAGCGACGCCACGGCTGCTGAGCCAGTTGTGCCGTCAGTGCATCAGAAGCTGCGTTGGCCGCGACAGACTCCACCTTCTTTCCCATCTTCCCCTGCCTAACAGGCTCAAGAGCTACCTGCAGTACCAATAACAGGACTACCAAACTGTCTAAGTGGGACTTACAGGAAGAAGCCTTGGACATCAAAAATTACATCGATTCCACACACTGCTCCTAACTTTAATTTTAGCTTCCAGTCAATCCAGTAAAAGCAATTAATTTGAATTAGCCACACAGCCGAGTAGCTGACTGTACCAGCTGTGTTGAGCTGGCCTGATTCCCATGTGAGGATGTGTGGACCTGGATGAATGTATAGCAGAATGCTGCAAAAACAAACTTCCAGGCTTGGTTTTCCCTGGGGTAAATATGTTTAATTAACATTAATAAAATATTTTATTTTCTGTTCTGCAGTGTTTAGAAGACACCTTAATAGTTGCCAGTGAGTGATGCACTTTCAAAATCAAATTAGAATGTCATGTTAATGTACAATATATGCTGTATTTGAATTAATATTCATTGTTTAATATTACTGTACACACTAGATTATTAAAACTTGTTTTGAAACCTGTTGCTTTCAAATTTCTCTTTTTCCAGCAGCCACATGGCAGCTGTTACTGATGTTTGTCTCGGTGGTCGGGTGGAATCACTTATTCAAACAGTTGACAAGTTTAAGCTTGGATTACTGACTGCTGACAACTGCACAGGCTAACCTTCATGAACAGCTTCAGATGGAAAATGTGTGTAGCTGCACAGAGATTTTAAATCATGCCTTAACAAATCACCCATCCATCCATTTTCACAATTTAGAATCACCAGTTAACCTCACCCCACTGACGGTGTGTGTTTGGAGTGTGGGAGGAAGCCGGAGTACCTGGAGAAAACCCACGCAGACACGGGGAGAACATGCAAACTCCACACAG
>VOQJ01013391.1:7678-23291 GCA_015052665.1 Apistogramma diplotaenia | reverse complement strand
GGGCAATTTAAAGTGACCAATTAACCTAATCTCAGAGCGCATGTCTTGGAACTTTGGGAGGAAACCGGGGTACCTGGAGAAAACCCACGCAGACACGGGGAGAACATGCAAACTCCACACAGGAGGCCCTGCTACTCCCCCTTACAGATCATTCACAAGATAATCACATCTGCTTTTATAACAATGTAGCAACAGTTTGAAAAAAAGTGTTTGTAATGAATCATTTCATGGTTGCATTACATCTAACTGTGTATGCTCTAATGGGCAGCACAATTATTAAGCTTCATACATCTATACAATAAACATACTGTACATACATACATACATAAACCATCCGTCCTCTAGAGGGCAGCACACCACTATCGACGTAGAATCAGGGCCACAGAGTGCTGTTGTCATAGAAATGTAAACAAAACGGGCCACCGCTACTAACTACAAGCTCGCTAATTAGCCCATCTTAAAAGAAACAGGAGAACCTGGCATGATCGCCGGCTGTGACGTGTACGGCAGCGACAGGAACATCAGAGCTGTGTGGATTTCATGGCTCACAGCAGCCCGTGTTACGCAGAGTCTCCCAAGAAAGCAGGACTGCCAAGAGAAGTAGTCAAATGGCTGCAAACCCTGGACTTGTCTTTTTATCCCAAAAACGTGCGCAGGTACAAAAACCGCTTTTCTGAATCAAGTACGAATAACAGAACAGAAGAAGAGCATCTGAACGAGGATGTGTGTATGATTTTTTTTAACATGCAACTGCAGAGTAACAAAATGTGAACCTGCAGATTTATATTTATTCAAAAAAAAATTAATTACGCGTTCTGATTAATGAGTGTGGTTTAAAGTAGCTTGTTTATCCTTAAAATTAGTTGTGTCACCTGAAAACCAGTGTACAGGTCTAGCAACCCTATGAGACTTGTAGTATTCTTTATAATGTAAATTTAACGGGTACTCGGGGTGCACTTTCGTTTATAACCTCTGGAAGTGACATGTGAGAGTGTGATTCCATTTTATTTATTTATTTATTTTAATGGAAAAGTGACTTGAGCCAAATGTCTCCTCGTCAAAGCTGGCTGCTGCTGTTGTGGTGACCCTGTAAACACACGCATTTCCACCACACTAATTTATATACAGCATATAAAAAATGTCAGACCACCATGTACCATTTTCCCATTTAAAGGCATAATAAAATACATGAAATGTGAAGAGAATAACTAGCATAAAAGGAGCGGAGGATGGTGTGAGGTTGATTTAAAAAAAAAGGAGAAAGCAAAGATACCAATAAATCTGCTAAAAGGATGAATAACGAAGTGCAAAGAAATTCCACTGCTAGAATCAGTAAATGCATATTGTTATCTCAATATTTCATTTCCAGAGATTTTTCCAGCGGTTACCTTGTGGCACAGATATTTTCTCATTATTACCCTCGAGACTTTTCACTGCATTCATACGATAGAGGAACATCGCTTTCTGCCAAGCAGAGGAACTGGCACCAGATAGAGCGGGTGAGCAGAGGAAAATATTCAAAAATATAATGAGCCGCGGAGAAATGCCTTTTCATTCACTGCAATTGGCATGATGCCGAAATGCATTTTCAAGGTACAGTGTGATATTTGAATAATGGTCAAGTTTCTCTGGCTTGTTGCAGGCCATTGAAATAGCACAACTAAAGCTTTTGCTTAACCTGCAATACACCAGGGTCACAGACACTTTGAGCATCGCTGCTTAAATATAAACATGCTAAAGTCCCACTGGGGTGCGAGTTTCAGTACCTACATGTGCTCATGTTAACTGAATCATGCAGTTGTTTCCTCCCCCCCCAAAGTGTTTGAATGTAATGCACAGTGTTTAATGCTCCAGGCTTTGGAGAAGCAGAAGCTGTCCTTGAAGAAGGAGGCCGTTGATGGAACAATCCACTGTAAACCACGAGCCGCGGAGCTGCTGGTGCTGCAGGTTTTTACTATATTAACTAACCGCAGGTACGTTTGCTGCCTTAAATGCAACGTTGATATTTAAAAATAATGAGCAGGGATTTGTAGCAATATATGTTTTATTTAACCCATAAATTTTATACATTTTTAAAATTTCATTATTATCAATGAGCAATACTATTACAGCTCTCACAAATATTTGCTCAGCAGTCCAAGTGAAGTGACGAAGTATTGTAACACGTGTAATGTTTCCCTTTAAAGAATCAGCGAGGTGGAGGGCCCAGAGTCAGACTTCACAGACGAAGAATACCAGAGCCTGCTCCCCACCCTGGCTCGCTCCACGGCTTCAAAAGCCATCAAGAACAACCTGACGGGAACAGAAATCAAGGCTGTGCCTGATATAAGCACAAACCAGAAGAAGGCAGAACGCATCCTCCGCAGGCACCTCGAGCACAAAGCTGTGGAGAGGACGCTCAGCCCTGGTGGGTCATCCGTGAGCAAGTTAAACTGTATTTCAGACTAAGTTTCAATAATGAATTTCTATTCATTATGTCAGTGCCAATAGCTGTAAATACAGCAGCACAGACTATCAGGAGCTTACATATGGGCATATGTTATGTTAAAATATGTATAACTGTGATTTGCAGCAAGACCAGTTTAGAGTTTACAAGTTTGTGTTGGAGTCAAAGAAAGAGAGCAGGGCCGGGATGGTTTGTACAGAGGTGAATAAATTATATTTATCTGTGCAGAAAAAGACAAATTATGACAATATCCTTTGTTTGGAGTACAGGACGTTTTAAAGTGAAGCCCAAGCGAAGCCAGTCAGCTCCCAAAAATGTTGTGCCACCAAGCCAGATTGGATAAGCGCTCCAACACCTGTTCACCTGGAGGCAATACATCAAGTATGCACAAACTCACTTTTTTTCCCCTTTTTTTTTTGGGGGGGGGGGTGTTTTTGCAAAAGTAAGCTGCAGAGAATGTAGACTTTGTAAAAGTGAAAAATGAAGCAGTTGGTTGCAGCAGATTTGGAGGTAAATATTGACACCTGTCCTCCAGTGGTGGAACAGCTAGCTTACAGTGGGACTGTATATCAGGAAAACATTAGATCCAGCCACTGCACAACAGCTGCTTTTAAAAATAATCAAACCAAACACTGATTATGTACAAGTAGTTATTAAAGTTAATGTTTTTAGCAGTGCTGGATGACCTAATGCACAGAACATCCACCAATGTAATTGTACCTGCACTTGACAAATGTGTTTACAGAGCTGCGGTTTTCACCAGCATGGAGCAGAGCTTCCTTTAAGGAGATCAAGGTGCTTCAGCCAGCCAGACATCCACTGGTTAATTATTAAAGTAACCAAATGAATAACTGCTCTGTCATGTGTGAAATGATGAATATACTTTCAGTTATTCAAAACAAAGTCCCCGACAAACTATTATGCCTCACACCTGACGGTAATTTAATATAATTCGACTTGGATGATGCATGATGTCATTTCTTGTTATGGCTTATATAATGTTAAAATGCCTCCACCGTGATATATGGCTTATGTCTGTTTCTGCCAGTAGGCGGTAGCATTACATCACACGATTACTTCTCAGCGGTCTGTGCAGAGCCGCTATAGGTTTACCATCTGCAGTATATGAGTGTATGCAGTGCATATAGTGAGCTGCCTTGTGTTTTCAAAAAGGTTTGATAATGAAAGTGGAGCTCATGTGCTCGTTATTGAATTTCTAACTTGGCACCTCAAACATCACAGAGCCTCAGTGTGTCTCAGTCGGCTTTCCGGGGAATCGACATCATTTCTGCTCTTGCTTGCATGTGTTTCAGCATTTTTATGGACTGCAGTGTTTATGTCTTAGAAAGACCAAGAGATCAATCACTGGGTTTGCTTCTTTTTTCTTTTATAAATGCTGTTAACCAAAGACTAAGGATGCTTTGCTGGTTTTTTGTCATTATGTCAATAAAACTGTGCCCATAGCAACACAAGTTAAATGTGCTGACACGTCTTCATTTAGAACTGCAACAAAACAAGCTGAACAGTCATGACTGTGGGTAGAAATAAACACCATATGTTCAGCTCGTGTGTGAGTGTAGCAAAGAGGTAAAAGTGGTATTTAAGAACTCGTCTGAAAGAACAGGATGTTTCTACAGTCACATACACATTTTATGGTTTTGGTTATTTAGTGACAGTCAGCTGCAGGAGTGTAAAGACAATGTAAAATGATAATTATATATGCAATATCTCCTTTACTGAACATGATGTACTTTAGCAAATGTATTAGACTTCATCATAAAAAGAACAAAACAAATATTTTACAAATCTGTCAAAAACCTCAAAGTGAAACTAAAAATTATATTGTAATTTATTAGGTTAATAAAAATCTTTGAGAAATCAGAAATTAATTAACCATAAAAACCAATTACTAAAATTAATCTCTCTGTTCATGAAAGTAAATAACAGTAATTAGGTGTCTTAATCCAAAAATTTGTAGTATTTTTTCTGCTTTTTCTGTAAGACAGTAAATTTTAAAATTCATGGATAAAAACGATGAATATATTTTACCATTAAAAGCATCATTTTGATTTAACAGCATGCACACACTGGTGGATTAACCATTACCGAAAGACAAAGATTGCATCGATTGCTATCAATGATGTTATTTTAGGGCACTTGAGGCATAAAGCTCAACGTGTTGAGCACTGCATATGTAAAATAATACATTAGCCAGCATTTTGCCAAATTAGTCATAGAGTCAAAGAGCTTCACTTTTCCTCTTTATATATTATAACCAAGTAATACATCCATGACATGGTTGCTGCTCAACAAAGGCCTACTGTGTGAACCTTGGCAAAACAAATTAATATCTTATTTTTGGCGTTTTGGGGTTTTTTTTTGCTAATTGGGACAACATTTTTTGTTTTGTTTTGGGGTTTTTTCATGGTGCCAAACCTATTCAGATTCACAGAGATTAAGATCGCTTTGATGGTCCCAAATCACCGAGCTTTCATGGATGCTCGCAGTTGAGCTGTAAAGCTAGTGAAAAATAGATGACAGGACGATAAGTGCTTCTGGCTGACTGCCTAGCTTCTCATGTGGTCCAAGAGCCTAGGCTTTTAATAGAGAGATAGGACAATGGTGTACTGATATGATCGCCATAGCCTCAACAGACGATTAGCTGCAGATGACCATGAGATTTATTTCTGCCACGGCAACGCACATGATTTTAACTCGGATTGCTGAGCAACTCATGTCAACTACAAAATCAATCAAGTAAAATAGCTACTCAAAAAAAAAACTAGCTATGAAACTCTTCAGGAGCATCCTGGTGGGCGAGTTATTTAAAGTTTGGTTGTTGTTATGGCAGGAAATGATCTATGCCACTTCATAAACACTAAACAGTGTCACAATGCAGGGCTATAAACCTGTGGGAAGTAATCATCTATTTTCTAGTCCAGTGTCCTATGCAAAAGGAGGTGATAAAGGAAGCACTGAAGCACCTTTTCTTAGCATTTACAGGATGCAATGAGCTCTTTTTATGACCAGTATGGAGGCACTTTCAGAACACTTCACCCAGTTATGACTCCACCTTCTCTAACTTAGTCAAAAATCAGATTTGTGAAGGACAGAGAGGCTTTCTTCTAGAGGTTTCTGGAACACTAGACCAGCCATTCTTCACCAAAATGTTCTTTGGAAACATGGGAAAGCATATACTGCATCTCTTGGGGTACCCTCTGAGGGATCATATGGGAGTATGAGGTATAGGTAATGCTGCTATGGGCCAACTGGGCCATGTAAAAATGCAATGAGAGCTTGGTTTGCATTGCCCACAACGAGCCAGAGCAGTTTCTGGTGGGTGTTTGACTCTGCAAGGACCAGGCAGGTATGCACAGTGGACTTTGCCACTGATTCTGTTCATATTTTTATGGACACAAGAATGAGGTTGCAAACACAAATTGCAGCAACTGCGAGATATCAAGTGACATGATTTTGAGACCCAGAGCTTACTGAAGGAAATTTTTTCTCTGCTGGCTCGGAAACATTTCATGGACCCTTTGGAAGCGGGGCGGCCCTGGAGTTGGAGGGCTGTGCAGCTCTGCTTACACGTCCACAACTTAGAAGAAAATAAATCCGTGGATGGATGAGTGAAAATGTCAAAATCTGACATTTCAGCAACTCCCCTGCTCACAATACTGTATATCACGGTCCAGGATTGTCCACCCTCCTTCCATAATTGCCAGTGGTTGGGGAAGCCTTCATTCCTGCCTCACTCAGTAGAGCTGAAAGCCTGACCTCCTTAATTTTTCAGTGTCTTTTGATTTTCCTCAGCTTGACTAGGCGTGAACACAAATCAGCACTTAAGATGGAGCCCACTGTCACCTGTTGCTTCCTGCAGACGCTGGCAGCCAAGTGTTGGAATTTGGATCTGATTTTCACATTTAGAAGCTTTTCTTTATACTGAAACATCCAAAATACTGGACACAATTATTGAGTTCATATAAATGCAAAAATAGAATATTGCATTTTAAATACTAGCATTCATTTTTATCATGCTAAATAAATTAACACTGATAATGACAAGGCTGCTATACATAAAAAAGCACCATCCAGGGTGGCAGGGTAGTGTTTATATGTTTATTGTGCATCAGCATGATTCTCCTACTCAATATCTAGGGCCTGGTTGCTATGGGAACTAGGAAGCCCATTCCAGGAGAACAACCAGGACACATTAATAAGCTTACAGTGAGATTTGTTTCCTCCTTCTTTGGTCATAAGTACATGCAGAGGCTTTAGGATTTCAAGACTCATATGCGTGCATAAAATATAGAAGACCATTAATTTATGATGACACACTTGAATTCAAGTACAAAATGCACTGCATCTATGCTTCAAATCTACCAGATAAATCATCTTATAAACGGTTGCTGCTTAAAATGCCCTAAGAAAGTGTTTCACCATCTGCTGATTTTTCCTATCAGCTTTACGGCACTCTGAAGGAAGCTCTTATGGTGGAGGGATGCAGCAGAAGGGGGAGGTCAGCACTGTGTTGGAAGCACAGACAGAAACGCAACTAGCCAGGGGGGCTCCGCTAACCAGTGGAGCTTTATAAGCTAAGGATTTCCCCAGAAAAAAAAAAACCCTCCCCCACAGCAAATCTCCCAACCACAGCAAGTTAGCATGTAGCTATGCTATGCTATCCAGGCCATGGGTGGGGCACTTTGTGCGTCTGTATGCTGGCATGGACACAAAGGTGTTATAATAAATGCATAAATAATACGTTGAGTGAATGCTATTGCTTACAGTGTTAGGTATATTTGCTCATTGTTCATTCTACTGCTATTTATCGGCTTTTGTATACTTTGCATTATGCATCTATGCATTAGTCACTGAAGCTGCTGACTTCACCAACACAGGAGACAAATCTGTGTTATGTGCAATTTGCAAACAATAGTCATCCTGCATGGGTTTCCTCCAGGTACTCCAGCTTCCTCCTAAACAGAGGCATGTTAGGTTACCTGCTCATTCTAAATTGTCCATGTGTGTTCATTTTTAATGTGTCTGTCTGTGTTAGCCCCATTGGTCCGAAAACCTGTTATATGCCACATCTTGGCATATATTTTATGTTTCCAGCAGGTAGACTATATGTTTTTTTTCTTCCCATAGGCTTATTAGAAATACATGCTGAGAGTCTGTCAATAGACGGGTCAATAAATTTTGGATTCTTGATTTTTGTTTGCCTACTTTCTGCGATTCCATCGTAGCACGTCAAAGAGAGAAAATGGAGCAGCCCCTCGGAGGAAAAGGCATCTACACTCTTGAAGAACAACTGGTTCTTGATCTCATTAGAAAGCAAACGTCAAGAGTCTACATATGCACAGCAGAGCTCTGAACTACATGCCCGCGGGCTCACAGTGACAATGCTGACATGTTAACAAAGAGAAGGAAGTCTAAGTTTGCCATATTGACCTGATGGTGATGAAAAGTTAATGAACAATAAACAAAGCAACTTCTGCAAACAGATGCATGAATATATATATTTACAGAATAGCCATTTGTGGTCTGCTTCCAGTCCAGTAGTGCTTATAAATATTTATCTGCATGCGCAGTGACAGTGACAGAACAGGAAGCCTTGAGACAGATATATTCTGGCAACATCACACTAAATATTTCTGTACAAAATCTCAAAACAATTCATCTGATAGTAGTTGAGGTATTAGAGTCTGAACTGAAAAAGTGGACTCGGACTAAAATCATCAGCATCCGTTGAGCCGTGCTACTAGAATGGCTGATCAACAGATAATGATAAATTTAATTGAAATTGTATTCAGTGGGCAGGAGATTCGACCATTTGGTTGGATAATAAGCCAACATAGGCTACCTGAATTATTCAATAACTTTTACATTAAGCAATTAAATATTAATAAAGCATTACATATAAACATTAATAAATGATCACGTAATTGTGAAACATTACCATAATCACCGAGTAAATTATTATCTTGCTTTTCTTCTGGAAGCTGCATGAATCACTCTTAGTCTTCACTTGGCTTCTTCCCTATTGCCTCTCAGGTCCCGGCTGCAGCAGAAGCTTGGTTTCCCCACAGGGATCATTAAAGTTTCATCTAATCCACCTGTCTGAGCATCCATCCATCCACCCATCTGTCCACACCTTGTCAAGTCAGGTTTAATTTATACAGCACATTTCACACCACAGCAGTTTAAAATACCTTTCCCAATTACAGCTCCTTGCCTCCTGCCCATCTATCCATCCATCCCCTTGATCTAGGTATATATTTGCATGGTTATTTAGCTGCCTTCATCGATGTGTGGGCCATTAACACTCCTGTATGTTCATAGCTCATTTCTGCGAACTAATGCATTTTCGGCAGTGTTGCATCCTTAGTTGTCAGGCTATCCCAAAATGTAATTTCTGGTATGTGTACAGAGGAAATCCACTGGCTTCCTAGCATTTTATGATACCTTGAGCTGCAAAATTGGTGCATTTCAATTTCCATCTTGAAATTACCAAAAGGTGACGGCGGCGTCTAGACATGCAGTGTGCTTTTAGATTTCACGAATCCAACGACAACAATCTCAGTGATTGTATAATTTAATCTGTAGGACTAATAAGATTAGGAGAATCCCATTTCGAAATCAGATGTATCCCCTCCCTTATTTAATGAGAGGTTGTGTTCATGTAGAGCAGCCACAGCCTCGCTTGGGGAGGGGGGTTGGTGGGTAATGGGCTTAACCATTCTGTCTTAAAGGGGCTGCTGTTTAGAGAGGGCAAGGCGAGTAATGGTGACCAACACTCGTGAACGCAGCTGTTTACACGACAGTGAAAAGGTCCTGATTCCGGCTTAGTTTCTACGCCGTTGCTGCCGTTCAGTGATTTAATTCAACAATTTCCACACACCTCCCTTTTTGAAATGCATGTTTCTTTGTCACACATGCGCTTTCCTTCAAACCATAGAGACCACCCTCAGCTCAAGCCAGCCCCGCTAGTCCTCTCCTCCTCCTCCTCCTCCACCAGGGACCAAGGAGGCTTTCTGCACTTGCCACAGCAGTTCGCAATGGACAGTACCACAAAGACTAAGTGATCCTTTGCATTGCCCAGTCACTTGATAGAAACCACACCTGACAGCCAGTCTAAGCATTCAGAGAGAAAGTGAGGAGGAGGAAAGAAAAGGGAATTGATGCGTGGATTACTCCTTAAATAAATACGATTTTAAACCTGCACGGGACATTTTATTTACTAATCTCTAGTTACTCAAAAAAGAAGAATCAGCACAATGGAAGAAGACATGGATGAAGGGCAGACCCAGAAAGGTAAGAAGTACTTCTTTGCATGTTCAGATTGATTCAGTTGACATGTATTTTTTTTGTTATTGTCAGTGGTATCTTTGCAGAGGCAACTGCACAAATCTTTGCAGAGGCAACTGCAGCACCCTCTCTGAATAAGAGAGCATCTGTTTGTGGTAATTCCTTTGTCCACCGAGTATCAGCACTCCACTGAAAAGTGCACGTCTGTGTGTGCTGTCTGCGTAGTCACAGGGGTGTGAACTGCTACAGCAAGGGCTGGACTGCCTTTGTTTGTTGGATGTAGCTTTCATGCTTGTCATGATGACAGAAACAGGAAAAGCAGGGAAGCAAACAGAAAAACTCCAGTCTTTAAACGGCAGCTTTCAGGTTGTGTCGTTGATGCTGTATGCTGCAGCAGTGCTTTGCAATAATCACTGTGCATTTGATACAGGAGCAGTTTTTAGTGGGGTCTTTCCCCCCCCCATTCATTTAGGAGGGGCCGTGTTTGCTTTGTGCAGAGCTGAACTGCTATTTATACTTCACACACCCACCTCTTTTTACTCTGCATGAATGATTCAGTACATGGTTGGAAGAGTATAATGCAAGGCCGTTTATGTTCTTATCAGTGGATTGATATATTTTTATTAAAGAATGACTTACTACCAAAGGTGAAGTGGATGGAGCTCTCACGTAGAAGACACCTTTTGTTTCTGCCTCCCTCCATCTCAGATTGATTTCATGTGTCAGGCATATGTTTGTTTTCCCTCCTGTCGCTCTTCCCTGCAACCTAGCACCACTTACAGGCTGAAGCAGTTGCCATGGTGCTGGCAAAGTCATTATCCACTCTTTCTTCACCCACTCCTGCTGATGACAGTTCAGAAGAACAGGAATAGTTTGCTGTGTCTAAGAATGTGGGAGGAAGAGAGACAAGAAGAGGTACACAGGGAGAATTCAAATGAAGCATAAGAAATGACTGCAGCAGAGTGAAGAAAGAAGACGAGAGGCTTAGAATAGAATAGAATAGAATAGAATAGAATAGAATGCCTTTATTGTCATTATACTGAGGTACAATGAGATTAGGAGAATATAGTAAGCTTAAGCTGCTTGACTATTGACCTATAGATTTTGGTGTAACAACTTTCAGTCGTGTGCATACAGGTTGTTTTTGTAGGACAGCTGAATGATGTGATGTAAGTTGTGTTGCCATGTTCAATCATTTGGGCAAAATGCTGATGTAATCATTTAGCATTTACTAGTTTAAAGCAAACTCTGAGACAAACATGGCTCACTGGTTCATTTTCTGGAATAAAAACTTATCCCAACATGTTTAGAACAGAGGTCTGCACACAAGCGGTCCTCCACTTTGACACATGTAACTGGCTACTCACACTTTTTCTGCCACTGGGGTGCTTTTATGAATCACCGCCCATGTGTCAACACAAACAGAAATTGGATTTCTCCCAGTGACATCTTTTATCCTTTTGATGTTATTTTTGTGCAACATCATGTCACATTGTTTGTGCTTGATCATCACAAATAGGATTTCAAATCTGTACTTTATACAATAGACACTGATAATAAAAACAACTGGGAAATAAAGGTGGATTGAGGCCAGCTTAAAGCTACAGTGCAGTCAGTATACCTTTAACAAACTACTATATGCAAAACTTAGTTTAGAAACTATTTGGAAAAACTGAAATAATCACCCAAATGACAGAGTGACTTTCTCGTTGCACCCAACCTCACCCCTGTGGCACTTCCGGCTCACCTGTCACCCTAAGATACACAGGTCCTTAAGAAAATGGATGGATGTGAGGAAATAACTGTGTTATGTTCATGATGTCTACATACTGTGTTGCAGAGATACTGTTTGAAGTTTGAAAAAAAGCAAGGAGCACTGGGCTTGGTCTATACACTGTCTGCTGTTCAACTCAATTTTTCGGTTTTCAATTTTATTTAATTATCGCCAAATCACAAGTCTCCTCTGGGCACTTTATATTGTAAATGCTGCAATAATAGAGAGAAAACGCCAACAATCAGATGACCCCCCCCCCCATCAGCACACACTTGGTGACAGTAGGAAGGAAAAAACCCCTTTAAACAGGAAGAAACCTCTGGCAGAAACAGGCTCAAGGAGGGGCAACCATCTACCGTGACTAACAAGAGATCAAGAAGGAAAAAGTGTCTTCTACAGATTAAATTTTTATTTTATATAGTAAATTGATGTCTGAAGCTATTGCCAAGTGACCATTGGATGGCAGAATTAACAGAAGAGCCAAACAGCCAGTGACGTGTGGCGATGGTCGTGGCTGGTGAGGCACTGATGTCAACACATCAGATTTACAAACATATGAACCCTACAGAGCAGCCCATTCACCATTTGATTGGCAACAGTGTTTTGTTTGAAATTTCATATCAGTATTCTTTACATATACAAACTAGCATAGAAAAAATACCTTAAAAAACATTTTTTAAGTCCATGCGCCGCTCCTTTTGAAGAAAAGCATCAAAAACTTGTTTGCTAACTGTTTACTGTAGCTTGCTGTCTAATTCTATTATTGTTCAGCCCCCGGAGTCGTAAGAAGAATCCCTGGGATCACCAGCGCCCCCTGCCATGAGGCTCGAGAACTGCGTGCCTCACCTAGTGTCTGCAGCAGTTTTATGATCGCTCAGCACAAGAATATGTTACGCACATATAGTTGTTGATTAAAAAACACTGCATTAAATACACCAGCTAAAATATAGAAATTTAGTTCATATAGTGTGTTCAAACTTAATAGCGACATGCAGAGGGACAGCAATACGGACTCACTGCATAGCATGCTAGCACAGTTAGCATAGTCACTGCACAATCCATGGTGAGGCTCAGCGGGCTGCTGCCTCACTGTTCGTCTCTTCTTAGTATTTGAACGGTAAATGTGAAAATTCGTCGATTTTGAAAAAAATGGTGAAGTTAAATGGGAAAGAACTTTAAAATACAAATCACAGAATAAATATAACCATTTAATTCATTTTTTAATTTTATATTCCAGTGACTGCACGCCACTGCAACCAGCTAACATTTGTTTTTAGTCCTCGCACCCCTCATAACAAGTTAAAGGTGTGCTGCTCCCCACCCCTGCCCTGCCCACCACCATGAATTTGACAGTTTGGTTGTTGGAATGATTTCTACGTTGCAACCTTGTAATGGTAAATTTGAGCCATTGCTCTGAAGTCGCTGTGCAGCCAAAATTATAGATATTTGTGCACAGAAACAAATCCAGCACTGCCTGGGATCTTGAGTGGGACTACTTTGAAACGCACCTTTTTTCCTAAATTGTACTCTATTATTATTTAACCATTAAAACAAATGTCTCAAGTAAACATACCCTGGTACTATCAGATGGTATTGTGTTGGAAAGGTTATAGCTCACTTTCCCTTTCAATGGAAAGTATATGCAGTCACAACAAGAAGTCAAGTTTATCCCCACGTTCTAACATAATGTTTCTGGAGATTTATTAAGTGCCCAAGTATGAAAGTGTGTAATTTGTACAGTTAGCAGCCTGCTCACCTAATCATATCTTATATCAAATGACTGATTTGACAGCAACTCTATGGTTGTTGAAGACAAGAGATGATTGCAACGACTGCTCTGATGATGTGAGATAAACATTAAAGCCAGGCGGTCGATTTTTCTTCTACTTTGATTTCATGCCTATCTTTCTGGAAAAATGTGTAATCATTTGTAAGAAAATGCTCATTCTCAGGCTTAGGATCAAAGCAGAAACAATCTCACAACAACAGGATTGAAGACAATCAAATACATACATAAAAGCATAAAAAAGCTAAAACTGACAGGCTTCTGCCTGCAGCAAACCTCTGCCCATTAAATATAAAAGACAGGAGCTGGTGAGATTGGCCATCAACAAACACAAACACTTTGAAAGCTTATGAATCTCACACAACATTGTTGTTGAAACTTAGATACCATCTAAGCTAACAACCAATTGTAGACAAATTGGTAATTCCAGGTCGAAGGAGTGCAGGTGTCACTGAGTGCACTCCCAGCATCCCTTCTGTCTTCCTCTTATAATCTGAGATTTGCAAGCTTATGAGTCACATGCACCAGGTGGGCACTGTTCACTTCAGCTGCTAGCCAAATGTGCGAGTGCACTCTACGTACCAAAGTGGCCATCAGCAGCGTGGAGCAGGCCGCCGCCCTTCTGTTGAAAAAGCAGGTTTCAGCTAATACGAACATATGGCTAAGTATGCTAAAAGTTCTGCAAATGAGCATATGGTGGGTAATACTGTTGATAAATAAACCAAACGTTGTTCTGCAGGTAATTTACACTTGAAGTGCTGCAGTAACTGTTGCTGAACGGAAAAACTGACAAAGCCACACCTGTTAGCGTTTCCTTAGCCAAGAATCGACTCTGCAAGGTGGCGCTTGTCCTTCTGTTTGATCAGCACATGGCTCCACGTTGAGCATGTCACTGATTTTTGTCAGCCTACAAGCCTAGTGAGTTTCTATCAAACAACATGGTGTGACTGCAGAACACAATGGTGAGACTAATTATTACTACCCTTATTATTTTTGTATTTTCTAAACGGTTCACCGACTTTCATGCACTTTGAATTTACAGCCCACATAATAAATGTCAAATCTGCATTCGGTTAAAGGCACGCTGAGCTCAGGAGATGCTGCTTTGAATATAAGTGGCTGTGGTCAGACTAGTGGTTTGCCAATACATAGAACCACATTAGTTTTTTATTAAATAGGATATAAAATTAATTATTTAGAACATATTATTCACTTGTAGTGCGTTGGCGAATCTACTCCCTCATTTATAAACAGCAGCTTATCTAAGAGCTCCCATGTACTACCCCTCATTGTTGTGAGACCTGCCCAGGTCCTGAAGCAGTCGAGAGAGTTCCACCAATTGTTCTAATAGTTGCGGGGGCTGCTGTAAGGTCTCTTATTGTTCTTTGAGGAATGACTCAATGGTATAGATATTTAAGCACAGGTTAACAGGTGCTTAGAATTACTTGCATTGAGATTGATGATAAACACTGGCTTACTGCAGTGATGTTATCTTAAAATAATAATATGCTATTGTCACTCAGCATGATTGTGGCTTGTAGTGACCTGCGAACCGCACTCAAAGCATAATGGCATTAGTTATGCAATTTAAAATGTAAACCTTTAGGTTATTCAGAGAAGTGTGAGTCTGGAAACTTATGAGGTAAAAAATGTATGTAGACTGTTATTCAGCTGTGCTTTCACCCTGTGAAATGAAATTACCTGCAAGGTAAACAAAGTGAAAGTCAAACATCCCTCGTGTTTGACATTTACCCTCACTTCCTGGAGTGAACCTGGCATAGACAAAAGGCACATTCCCTGCTTATGACGTTGCCAATCGAGAGATTTACCCTCATTTCATCCTGTGAAATGGAATGGCCCACATGGCTAAATTGCATGCAGGTAACTCAGCAAAAGAAACAAGGGATGGTTCTTTTGCTGAGTTTCTGACTTTTGCCCCCAGCTCCCGGAGCAAACTTGCTACAGAACAAAGACGTGTCTTCTGCTCCACAGTCACGCAGTCATGTTTAGACCTTTCCATCTCTCTGTGAAAAAGGAAGAGAGGAAATCAGTAGCTGAGCTTTCAGGCCTGGTGTGCAACAACCTTTTAGCCCTGAGGGGGTTATATGTGTATTGTCTCTCATTCACTATTGTCCCACTGAATTTGTTGACATACAGTAAGTGGGTCACGGCTCTCAAGTACCCGGTCTATTCTCAGATTTTGCGCTGTGGTCGTCATGGCAACCATGCTGGTTGATTAAACATGCGCAGAGGAGATGGGGCACGCAGGAGCTGGAAAAAAAAAAAAAACCTGCCCACC
>VOQJ01013387.1:0-13175 GCA_015052665.1 Apistogramma diplotaenia | reverse complement strand
ACGATCAACCAGGTGTACCGACAGGGTCCTACAGGCATACACATCCTGCTAAGTGACCAGGTACACACACACACACACACACACACACACTTCTTCCTCTTCATCAGCACTTTAATGTTTTGGGATTTTGATTTGATTTTTATTCCTTTAAGTACTGTTTAATAATCACACACACTCTGATGCACTTGAAGGCCCACTCTGCTTTCACACTGCCGGTGAAGCCTCAACATGAAGCTGCAGGTGGCCACCGAATACATGTCAGCTTTGTTCAGATCTTAAACAGTGCATTTAACATCAGCCAGTCATATGTTTATACAAACAAACTGAGGCAGGATGTCAGCCAGCACTACGGGAACACTTGGCCTGTTAGCGTTAGCAGTGGTAACACCAGCGACCCTCCTTACTTGTCCATATGTTGGCCGGGCGAATTAGTTTGCACATTGCTTTGTTGCGTAGTTATGTACCAGGTTACTCTGACACAGCCGACGCAGACACGTCACATCTGTTTGTTTTTCCTGTGGCCCCGTGCTCAGAGCGGCCCCGTCGACCCCGGTTAGCGTCCGGTGGTGTCGTAACATCTTTGAGCAACAGATAACTGCCCGGTAGTGTCTCTTATTTGCATCATCTTCATGGCCTCGCGCACTGGATTGTTCTTTTGAGTATCAGTTACCTCAGAAACACCAAGGAAACACACCTTTAACCTCCTGAGAACAATATTTCATGAGCTCCATCGCTTTATGCTGTTTTTTTTCTTTTCCTTCCACAGATGGTTTACAACTTGCCTGACGAGAGCTGTTTTTTAATCAGCACTGTTAAAGGTCAGCTCATAATGTGTCTGTACTAACACCCAGCAAGCACACAGTTGATACTTGTTTGACAAGGATTTAATGTACATTTGTGCTTTTTTTGTTTTTGTTTTAATTTCTTCCCTCAACTCCAGATGAGTCAGGCGAAGGACTCCATCTAATCTTGAAGTAGTGAGGACAGATGGCATCACTAATTCTCCACCCTCTGTTTTGGAGCAGAAGCCTCCCTCTGTCCATCCCCCTGCCTGCCTCTACTCTTTCCCTCTACTTTCCTCCCAGTCTCTCTAAAGGATAGCTCGACGGGAAGCAGACAGACTGCGCTAAAGCCATGTAAATGTTAGAATCTGACATGGGTGTGTCCATTGTTTCATATTGAAAACATTATTATCAAAGGAGATTAGTTAGAAGAAGAGAGACCGGGGGGCGATATGGGATAAGGGGGAAAGTTAACAATGTTATTTGTATTTTTATTTTTTTGTCTTTTGTATGGTTTCTGTGTGGAGATGGGAGGGCGGCGGCTCCAGGAGAGAGGGGCCGGCAGGAGAAGGAAAGCGTTTCCTTATTGCTCGTTGCCCTTCCTTCACAACGCACACAACCAGCACTAGGCCAGTATTTGGTAACCTGTACTGCTGAAGCATGCGATCTCATTCTAACTCGCTTAAAGGAGAATCCCACCGTACCCTGCTTGTTTAACATTCTCGATGGGTTTGTCTTAATAAACCATTAATTAACTGCGTATTGATCAGCTGAGCTTGGTAACCCCCCCGGAAAGAAACGGGCTAAATTTGTGGAAGTGGCGTCGTTTGTGGATGTTGACGCCACTTTTTTTTTTCTTGGACTCGTCAGGCGGACTGATTTTCATTAACTTGTCTCATGGAGTCATCCTCCAGTGATTTACAGCCATATTTCTGTGTTGTCATGACGTCATGCTCAGCTCTCCTGATGTACGTCCTGTTTGTTCTGAGCTTTTACATGTTTTACATCATGCTTTATTTATGAATCAGCTGTTTCTCTCATTGAATTGACTTGTTTCTGGTGCCATACTGGCTCTTTTTCTTTCTTTTTTTTGTTAGCTCAATCTTTAACTCACATTTACACACACACAGAGCACATACACTTCATCTTTGACTCCTCTGCTTTGTGTACCGACTTTAAAACACCCATTTAGAGAAGTGTGGCTCAGAGATTTTGGCCATATATGTGCAAGGAAGGAAGGATGCGAACCTCTGCCTATCCAAAAACTACCTATCATGTGGACCAAACCGGTTTTTAGATTCATAGGCAGTTTTTTCCCCCTTTGAGGAAAAGCTTCTCTGACTCTGGACATCTTAGAAGCATTAAGAGATGATTAAAGTCAAATTCAGTAGCGTTGCTTGTGCACTAAAGTGATAAACATGCTATTGCAGGATCTGCTTTGCAAGAAAAACCCCATCTGGCTGGCAGAAATGCATTACCTGGTTTCAGTAGTCTTACTTTTGGAGAACAGTAAATCTTCACAGCACCACATCCACCTTGTATTTTTATGTAGCTGCACGCAGGAAGTCGTGTCTTTCGAGTGCCCTTATCTTTGAAAAAGTGACGGGAAGCCTCACTACTCCTGGGAGTCAGTTCAGTCGACTTATTCATTTTGGTACACAGTGTTTTGGCATTTTTTGAAGTGCATACACTTGAGATTTTTCAGTGTCTGAATGTGTGTGTGTGTGTGTACGTATGTGTGCACGTGTATCATTTTCTTTTCTTGCAAAGAAAACTTCATTATGTCAGTTGTTAAAGAAGAAAAAAAACTTTTTCCTGTTGGTATAATGAAACCGTGTTTTAGCTTGCTATGTAGTAAAGAGCATGTGGAAGATGGGGAAAGGTAGGAAATGGTAATTTTTTTTTGTCAGTGACTGTAACCCCTCTGTCTTTTTCCAGAAGTTAGAGACCAAGCCTGCACTGAAGAAATTCACAAAATTCAAGCTTGATGTGTAGTCAGTAGTCCTACTGCCCCCCTCCCCCCCCCCCGACCCTCTTCTTATCCGAGAAGGAGAACAAAACAATAAAACAGAATGTCGAGACTAAAACGTTTTTGTCTCACCACACGCCAGAGCCAGGACTGTAGCTCTTGTGGTGTTTGCGAGGACATGAGTACCGCAGCACGGTAGGCTGTGGTCATCAGCTCAGACATTAGTGAGAATAGACCTAATCCGGCAAACTCTGATTAGCAGTTTTGGTCCGCTGAAGGCCTGACCGTGTGACTGTCTGTGTGACTGTGTGTAAGAGTGCGAGCTCGAGGTGACCACTGATGATGTACAGCCTAATGTCTGATGATGATGATGATGATGCTTCTCATGTACACAGTATCATATGCTGGAGATGTACACAACCACATGTGCTGGGAATAAATGATTTCATAACTTTGTCTGGTGTCCTGCTTTATTATAATGAAGGTTGCTAAGTTACACAAACATGAGCCAACATAAAAGATGAATCTTTTGGCTGGATTATGGATTGTATTCCTGCTTCTCAACCTATCCCCTCTATCCACCTGCATGGCCTTCACTACATCCTTTAATTTTCTCTGTGGTCTCCCCCCTCCCCCGCCTGGCAGCTCCATCTTCATTATCCTATTCCTCCTCTACATGTGTCCAGATCATCTCAGCTTTGCATCTTTTACCGTCTCCACCTGGGCTGTCATTTTTAATCATTTCCATTCTGGTCACTCCCACTGAAAATCTTTTTGCCTGTCAGTGCCACCATCTCTATATGTCATGGCAGGTCTAAACTTCCCCTTTCGCTCTTGCTGCTTTCCTTCTGTTGCAAGTCACCCGTGAAACCCCTCCACCCCACCTTCACCCTATTCGCCTCTCTTGTGCATGATCCATTGCTTTGTTTGGTTGACCCCAGGTATTTAAACTTGTCCCTCTTCACTCCCTCTAGTCTTAGCATTTTCACCTTCCTGCCTGTCTCCCTCTCATTCACGCACACTGTATTTTGTCTTGCTTCTACTGACTTCCTTTTCTTCCCAGTGCACACCTCCACCTCTCTGAACGCTCTTCCACCTGCTCAATGCAGATCACCACGTCATCCTGCCTGACTTCATCTGTCAGCCTGTCCATCACCATTGCAAACAGGAAGGGAATCAAGAGATGGTCCCTTCAACTACAAACGAAAATTATTTTTAATTCTAAAAAGGTCAAAAGTTTTAATGTTCATCTCCATTAAATAAAAAGTACCCCCCCCCCAGAGCCACAGGTGGCACAACTGTGGTGTTGAGTTTCACTATTTATGGTTTTCCTTTGTTTGTGAAGTGTTCCTTTAATGATCCACCATTTAAGACTCTTTGCTTTCCTTTGCTCTGTTTTTTTTTTTGGTTTTAGCCAATTAGTGACCATGCAAGAAAATCAGTTGCACTACCAAATGAGCAGCTGGGGTTATTTCTGTTGCACTGCACAATGATAAAGGTGAGAGTGCAGCACGCTGGCTCTTCGTTGCAGGACAATCAAACAAGGTGCTGCATTGACTCATAATTTATCAAGCAGATTGTGAGCACAAAACACCTGCCTGCTATCCCCTAAAGCAGATGTTTCAGACTCAAAATCATGCTCATTTTCACACTGGCTTCCTCTTATCAGATGCTGTATTACACCTGAGATGAAGAGTGACTATAGCAGGTGCAAATTAATTAGCAGACCAGACAAAAACACACATCAGTCTGCCTGCAATCTGGGGGGCTGGAAATAGGTGGTGCCTCCTCATTAGAATTGTCTTCATTGGCATGTGTTAAAGCCTAATTGTTTTGACTTTTAGGTGACAAAGACAACAAATACAGAGGAAATGAAGTCAAAGCAAGTTTAACAATGAAACATATGTGTGAAATGTGTGTTTAAAAGAGTGAATCTGTACAGTTCACGAAAACGTCCAAACGTCCTATTTTTAGACAGTCCCAGATTTTACAAGCTCAAACATCTGAAAATGTGAGAACCCACAGAGAACCCATGAACATCACCAGATGCTGTTTTCGTCCCTTGAGATTCCCTGCCAGGCCTTCACTGCAGAACAGACACAAAAGTTTTCTGTGGTAAACAAATTCGAAAAATTTCTCCGCTGCTTATTCTGTTCAGGGTCGTGGGCTAGCCTATCCAGCTCCCCCCTCCCCTAATCTAAAAAAAGTTTGAACATTTGCACAATCTTAATTGCACAGTACGACATGTGTACTTCAACACTTTGGTGTATGCTGCTGGCTGCTGTATTACTATTCTTTTTTAGTGTATTTACTTTACTTATTTGCATTACTTCATTCCAGGCAAAACACCATTTGGCTTCTCTTATAACTTGCAACTGCAGAAATGATAATAAAGAATGTTGAATTATGTGTAACATCACTATAATCATAAGGAAGCATGTGCAAAATATAATGCAACCATGTTGTTTGCATTTGAGCAATATTGCTGAGCAGAAGGTATGGCTTTAATATTACTCAATGAGGAGTCAGTCTCTATTTATTATTTATGGCCATGAGTCATCCCTGAACAACATGACAGACAATGCTCAGCCAATCAGAAGTTGGCATGGTTTATCAATAAGGCTGCAACCTAATGTTACTGTAAACAGACTGCACAGTATGATCACATGATTAAACTGAGCCAATCAGGCATGCAAAAGATGCTGCATCTCATTAGCATATATTATCATATCATCAGTAGCCTGAAATCCTCCATGTTGTTTACACTCCAGATAAATACAGTCAAAAGGTACTAAACATCCAGGAATATGAATATTGTGTTGCGCATCTTTGAAGAGTAAAGAAAACACATGCCAAATTTCATGGTTCACCTACCTTGTGTTGCTTCCCAATAGAAAGTAAAATTAAAAGCAAGATATTTTACAGTAACAAAAGTTTGGAAACATCTTCTCATTCAATTTTTTCCCTCTATTGTAAATAAATACTGAAGTCATCCAGACTATGAAGGAACACATAAAAAATCATGTGGTAAACTTTAAAGTGTTAATCAAACCAAAATATATTTTAGATTTTACATTCTTCAAAGTTGGCACCTTTTGCTTTGATTACAGCTTTGCACATTCTTGGCATTCTCTCAATCATCAGGTCATCACCTGAAATAGTTTTTCAACAGTCTTGAAGGAGTTCCCAGAGGTGCTGCGCATACTCCTCCTCCATACTTCACAGTGGGAACTACATGTAGGAACCATCTGCTTACCTTTTCTGTGTCTTGCAAAGACATGGTGTTTGGACTCATCAGACCAAAGGACAGATTACTGATGGTCTAATGTCCATTCCCTGTGTTCCTTGTTCAAAGACATTGTCTTCTTCTTCTTGTTTTTCCTTAGAAGTGGCTTCTTTTGTTGATAAGAGCCACGATGTTTGATGCTCTTTGTGACAGCACTTGAGGATACTTTCAAAGTTCTTGAAATTTTTCATATTAACTGACATTCATTTATTAAAGTAATCATGGACTGTCGTTTTTCTTTACTCACTTGAGCAGTTCATGGCATAATATGGATTAGAAGATTACTCAAATAAGGCCATTCACCGTATACCAACTCTGCCACTTCACAACACAACTGATGGTATCAAACACATTAAGAGGGCAAGCAATTCAAGAAAATAACTCTTGACAAGGCACAGCTGTTAAATGAAAGCCATTCCAGGTGACTATTATTTAATTGTTTTTTAATGATGTTTTTAATTATTAGGGACTGCAATTTGAACTAATTCAGTAGAATGGCCCGAAAATAAAGTCAATAAATGACCTATTTGCAAGTATCCTTATGATGCTGCATTAGTGCCACTTTGCCAGGAAGTGATTGCAGCTTCTACTTTGTTTTTCTGGCGCAGTGGTGAACAAGTCATTTACAGCAGTTTAAATTCCAGCAGTCATTTCTGGGGGTAGAATCCAGTCATGGAAATAAAAGATGAAAAGCTCTTTCTCTCATTTTTTTGTTGTTTATTTTTATTTATTTATTATCACTTTCAATTAGATTAAAGCTCCTTCTCTTTCCCATTTGTTGAATTTTTCCTTAAAACGCTACTGAGTCTGCGCGGTGCGCCTCTCCGTTTCCCATTACGTCCGTTTCCCATTACGTAATTGACGTTGCCTGTCAGAATCCAGGAAGTGGTTCGCTCGTTGTTGTTTGTATTCTGCTCGCTGTTCGTATCTGGGTTTTTTTTTCTCATTTAATACAGCGCTTTCGCGGGCCGAAATGGCGACGTTTATTTCAGTCCCGTTGAAAAAATCATCTGAAGTGGATCTGGTGAAGCCGCTGTCGAAATTCGTAACGTCTACGTACCCGGCGGGCGATGAGCAAGGAGAGTACCTCCGCGCCGTGGAGGAGCTCAACAAGCTTCGCAAGAACGCGCTGGGAAGGCCGCTGGACAAACACGAGAGCTCCCTGGAGATTTTACTCAGGTAAAAAACTGTTTAATAGCACCTGAATCAGCTGCCGTGGCACTAGCACTACCACTCGGGACGGCTGTCTCACCTGTGGCGCCGATTCAGCTCAGTCATTGCCGCACCCAGCGGGGTTAGCTCTGAACTGCTAACACGGAGCTAATGTGCTAGGAGGACGCTCTCGGAGAAATAACTGAGTCATTTCTTTTCCCTGCCAAGTTTCCCTGAGGGGGTGATACAGGCGGGATATGCTGGCTGGTTTAACTAAACTGTCAACTATTTGTGAGGTTAAACTAAACGGGGAAGCGAAGCCTATTAACCCGCATAGCTGTGGCCTTTTCAATTAAGTGGCCCAAAGAAAATTAGACGTCGTGTAGGAAAAGCTGCCATATACACAAAACAGCCGCAAAAGCTTAAAGAAAGCAGCCACTTCAATGTGAGTTTTAGCAGTATCGAAGTGCAGCTTAATCTCGTCTAACTGGCAGTTTTACCATCTGATAAATTCCTTACATAACGGTGAAGTAAGTAACAGAGGCTGCATTAGTGAGAATAACCTCAGTATGGGCCAGCTTTCAAATGCTGTCCATCTACATAGTAAGAAGAATAAGGAGAAAGTCCAGATTGTGGCTTTTCCTGTCAGGAGCAGAGGGAAAATGTCCTTCATAAAGCTGGGGGAAATTATTTTACTGTGTAAACTGCTTTGCATTAGAGGAAGTAGGTAGGAGAGAGATTATTTATTTTGGTGAAACAATGTCCCTCTATGTCCCTGGCGCAGTTAGTGTCACCTGTGTGTTATTATCTGCTGCCTTTCTCTTGCGTGATTACACTGACTTGGAGTTGTTAAATGAGACATGGCGCTCATGAGGGATGAGAGCGAGAGGTGTGGCACTCCGGGAAACCTGAACTAAAATTTTTGGGAGGAAATTAGAAGAACTTCCAGGGGGGAGGGAAGGGAAAACATGTATAGAAACCTTATTCTGGGGCTTAATTTTCAAAATAAGTCCACAAAAATAAGTTATTGGGTGAGTTTTTTTATTTATTTATTGATTGTTTTCTGTCCACTGTGAGTGTTTAGCTGCAGTGCAACATGGGACTGTCTCTCTGGTGTTGCCAGCATTTGCCTCTTTAGCTTTTAAGAAGCAAAAGATGCTGAGTCTTAAAAGCTGCAACAAACAGGAGTGCAGCCAAAAATGCAATAATGCTGAATATTCGCTTACCTTTAGCCCTGTTTTAGTTCATTTTTGGAAGCTTTTTTGAGATTAGTGTTTATGGTTGTAACTGTTGACCAGTTTTAGTCAGTCCTTCCTCAAACCAGGCTGTCAGATCAGGTGACTTGTAGCCTGATTTGAGACATATTTAAGTTTTGTACTTTTTTCCACTCATTTTAGGTTTCCTTTTTAAATACTCATCTGGGACTAAGTGATCAAAATTTAGCCCAGTTATTTTTTTTTTTGTTCTGTACTTATTCTTCTAATAACATGTAAAAAAAAAAAGTACTTGTTATATCAGTGCATCACTAGTTTATCTGCTTTTGTTGGTTATTGAAATGAGGTTTTTGTGAGAGAAAGAAACACAAACAAATAAAAAAAATGTACGGGCTGAAAACATTCATCAGTGGGTAATCTGTGGGTTAAAAAAACCCCAACTCATACATTTTTGTGTGATGTGGGACCTGTGGGTTAATCGCAGTGTGGTCAGGGCTGATTAGAAGCATGTCGATAATGAATAGGCTGCCATCACTGACTGTTAGTGCTGAGTCACCATGGCGACCATTGTTTGCGTAGAAAGCTTTCTCTCTAACTAACCAGGTGACACACCTCGGCTCACCTTTCCTCTGCTCGGGTGTGTGTGTGTGTGTGTGTGTGTGTGTGTGTGTGTGTGAGGTAACAAACTTAATATGTCATTCGTTCTATTTATAAAACAAATGTGTGTTTGCTGGTATGTTTTGATTTCAGGAAAAAACGTTGATGGATCGGTTAAAGGGATTCCCTAATTGGCCCTGTGACTGTTGTAATACATAATAATAACAGACTGTTGACACATCACGGGCACTGATACTGATAGGATGAAGAGCTGAGGAGCTGCCACTTGCTGACTTTGTGTGCGCGTGTGTTTGTGCTTTTGTGACTCACTGTCAAATGACTCTGAAATGGCAGCGCTTCCTCAGACCACAGATGTCATAAAAACCACTCTCTCCAGCTACTTCATTTTAATGAAGTTTCAAAGCCTCATTCTTTATCCAACTTAGCATGAATTTAAGTCACTTTGAGTAATTTTTAGCACATAGTTATTCCTGTCTTTTGGATTTACTCGCTAAAAAACAAAGCTTTAATTGTGCCGTTTTGTTCTCTCCACAGATATTATGACCAGCTGTGCTCTGTTGAGCCCAAGTTCCCCTTTTCTGAAAACCAGGTAATTGATTGAGCTGCAGCACACATGACTGACTGTTAGTTACTCAGCATAAGCACTGAAACACAAGGTGCCTCTCTGTTTCTGCAGCTCTGCTTGACCTTTACATGGAAGGATGCCTTTGATAAAGGATCACTGTTTGGTGGCTCCGTCAAGCTCGGTAAGTGCGGCTTTTTTAACACGTCTGTAAGAATGTGTGCCCGTCGGTGTTTGTTTAGAACACAAATTCATATGGCTGTGAAAGGAGGAAATGATATTGCAGTTGTTTCTGTCAATTTAAAATGTTGCCCTTCAGGTACATAGTTGTTGTTCTGTCTTTTATTTCTCCTGTCTCTTTGTGTTTTGATCTCTTTTCTCATACAGATGTGAACACACACACACCCAGTTTGAGACAATGCTTTCTAATTCTAACTAAATAGGAAATGTGGCTGACAAGATGTTGCATAGAGCTGAAAGAAAGATTAGAGATGTGATGTTGACATGTATTTCTTGTGAGTGTAATATAGCAACAGGAGCTGACACGTGCACACAAATAGTTTAAAGTTCTCCAAGGCCACGTAAAATGAATTTAAAAGTTAGACTCAGTGAAAAAAGTAAAAATTACAACAAAAAGCAGCAGTTCACAACTGTAGGATTCTTGTCGTTAACACCGGGAAAGAAAAATCTTGATTGAAGAGGTTGAAATGCCTGTTTGAGAAACTCCCTGCAAACAGCTGTGTCAACTACAAAAAAAAATCCTTAAACAATATTCAGGCGTTAAAATACAGATGTCACTCTGTCCTGTGGTTTTCTTAGTGTGCGGGAAAAAGATTCTGATTTATCTCAGTCTGTACACAACAACTGTGAAGCAATGACACAGTCAGAAACAATTGGAATTTCCCATATTTCTAAGGTTCGTTATCTCAGCTTCATTATAGAAAAAAAAAGCAGACCTGTCAGCTGTGAGGGGAAATCTCCCAGCTCAGTGCAGTCAGGCATATCTAAGGGTGCAACCTGGCCAATCAATCAATCAGTTGCATCATAATTAAACCACAATAATTCAAAGAACATGTTTTGTCATCTTCAAGTTAAAAATTCATGTTGAGCTTGGAACCTTTTGAAATTATAGGAAACATAACTTTTACATAGTAATAAATGAACTTTTTTAGCCTGGTTTTTACATGCTGCGTCACATTTGGTTTGTGCAAAATGTCAAATATGCTGTGAAAATGACCCCTCTGAATGAGAAACTCTTTCTGTTGTGTGTCAGTGTCAAGTTTATTTATATAGCGCATTTAAAACAACAACACTGACCAAAGTGCTGCACATTAAAATACGTGTAGTCCAAAGAACTAGGCTAAAATCAGAAACGGCATTAAAACAACATTTAAGACACAATAAATAATGTAAAAGTAAGTGAAATAGCATAATGGGAGGTTATACTGCAGCCAAATGCCAAGGAAAAAAAAAGGTTTTAGTGCAGATTTAAATGTGTGTGTCGTCTGTACGAATATGGAGAGGTAGATTATTCCACAGTTATGGTGCTGCCGCTGCGAAAGCTCGATCACCTCTCAGCTTTAATCTAGTTTTAGGTCTCTGTAAGAGCAGGAGATTAGATGATCTCAAAGCTCTTACAGGTGAGTGGCTGTGAAGCAGCTCAGATACAAAGGCACCAGTCCATTTAAAGCTTTAAAAGTAAGCAATAAAATCTTAAATGGACCGGGACCAGTGAAGAGATCACAGGACCGGGGTAATGTGTTCATGCTTTTTTGTACCAGCTAAAAGCCGAGCAGCCGCATTTTGGATGACCTGCAAGCGATGCATAGATGATTGATGATTGATCAATGCTAAAGTATGTGTGTTTATGTGTTGCAGCTTTGGCCAGTATGGGCTATGAAAAGACGTGTGTGTTGTTCAACGTGGCAGCTCTGGCCAGTCAGATCGCCTCAGAGCAGAATCTGGACAATGACGAGGGACTAAAGAGCTCTGCCAAATACTATCAGGTGGGTGTCTTACCACACACTAACAAAGTATATTCTCATTATTTTAAACAATATGTAGTTATCCTTCTTTTCATACATGGAGATAAACAAACCTGATCTCTGTCTCTCAGTAAATGATTCATTCATGTGGTCTTTAAAAATATGTGCAAAAATGTTTTCTTTTTTTTTTTTAAACTTGGATGTGAGTTCATTCTTATAGTTTCTGACGTCTATTAAAGGTAAAATCTTCTGTGCTTAAATATTCTACACAGAGCAGATGTACCGAGTGTCTTTGCTAGGAAACACTTTCCAAAACTCTTTGTAGCACCTTTATGATTATCATACAGCAGCTATTCTGTGTTTATACTTTTGTTGTATTGTATCTCTTATTTTGTCCTCATTGTCAGAAATGTATCAGGAGTGTCATACCGTTTAGTTCCGTCTTTCTAAGGCTTCAGGGACTTGAGAAGCGAAATGCATCGAGCTTCACTTTCTGACAAATGTCAGTATATATTTGCATTGATCTGATTTCATTGGAGGATTTCAAGCTTCAGAAATAGAAGATCCTTCAGGAAAAATAGACAGTCTGTTTAACTAAACAAACAAAATGCAAATTTGACATGTTTCACTCCGTGCTCGAGACCTGAGTGTAGCAGAATTTGCAGATTTTTATTGCTTTTATCCACGTGATGCTCTTCTGTCAGACTTGAAACAGGATGCTGCTGCTGCACTCTGTGATCTGTGTGTCAGCAACAATGGCAAATCATTTTTGTAAAATGGTGAGGGGGCACACTGCTCATGGATTTGAAGCCTGTGGAGCTGCTCGATCTGCACACAGAGTGTTTGGGATAAATCTGAGTCATGTGTTTGATGATTTATTTTTTATCTCTTGATGTCTCATTCTGCAGCTGGCCAGCGGTGCGTTTGGGCACATCAAGGATACAGTGCTATCTGCTCTGAACAGAGAGCCCACCATGGACATCTCCCCCGAGACTGTAGGCACCCTGAGCCTCATCATGCTGGCCCAGGCGCAGGAAGTCTTCTTCCTCAAAGCCACTTCAGGTACCAAAACCCTGACACACAGACGGCAGTTGTACTGAATGCTGCTGATTATGAATCTTTTAAAACACAGATTGTTTTTTAGGCCTTTCTGAATACTTTATAAAAGTGCATGATGCATCTATTACTGCTTTAAAGTTCTGCTTTGTGGCCCATTTTGTAAGTTAATATTTTTACAGTGGCTTATGTTACAAATAAAATGAGGTATCGTACTTTAATTAATTATATATCATCTTTAATTACCCACTTAAGCAGTCAAGATTAATTTTGAGTGCTGATGGGAGCAGTTTCGGTCCCAGTTGCGCTCAGCTTCTGTCCCCATTCTGTCTGCAGAGTTGGGTTTTAGAGTTTTGAAGATTGCATTATAAAAATGGTTTCTTAGAAAGAATAAATAAATAAATTAAACAAGCAAGCAAACAAGAACTCCCCATCTGCTGAGAAGTTCTGTGTGATGCTTTAATGCAGACCACTCCAGAGCCGCTTTGGAGTTTGAATGTCAGCAGTCATTTAAACGCACACACACACACACACACACACACACACACACA